>CM060912.1:554259659-554542159 GCA_030737875.1 Allium sativum | reverse complement strand
GGTATACAATCAAAACCGCAAAATGTTGTATTGGAAGTTGGGTTATCCTTTATTTTATTTCCCAATCAATATCAAGCTGAAAATATCAGATATGAAAAATAGTGAAAATTGGATTGTTGAACAAAAAACAAAAATGGGTTGCACCACAAGTGAAATAATATAGGAAGCATGTAAAGAATTTTAGTATTGCACTATTGTCACAGCAAATAACTTGATTCTGATACTTACTAATGAAGATTGCCAAAGGATATACTCAAACTGATCTATTTGGAAGATTAGCTGTTTATTTATTTACTAATGAAGACTGCCAAAGCATGTGAATTCAATAAATTATTTTCTCAATAATAATAAAGTAACCTAACTTATGAAATAGGATTAGCTGTTTATTTATTTACAAAAAAGGTACAATATCACGATGGCTCCGGCCTTTTAACATATATAATTCATTCAAATTCTAAAAGGTTCCTTTTCTAGATTAATTCCTTGCCAAAAGTGATGGATAATTAAATATTAATTATAGCATATTCAAAATTGATCATGATGTATAATGAATATATGGAAAAGAATAATTAATTGTTCACAATGTCTTTTCAAATAAATCTAATTATTTAGGTAGATGGAAATAATTGATATTAAACTATAGTAAATATCATATGTGTTTGGATACTGATCATTTATTTATAACGTACCCATGAAATTTTTGAACAAAAGTTGTATAAAATGAATTTATAGCTGGTTTTCTTTAGGACACTTTATGGCTTTTAAGTATTTTAGTTCAAGGTTTCTATATATTTTAATAGTTTTTTTGCAAGTAGAAAATTTCAGTATCATCACTTTTAGGTGTTAATTGGTGAGCCTAATATATTCTAACTACGCCCAAGTTTCTTGCTGACAAAAATTATTGTTAAATGCATAAACAATCAGCTTGCCCTCTCTATTTCAAGCTTGCTCAATATTCTGGATGCTTACATGCAGCACTTAATTAAGTACTGCAAGAAATACTGTATCCATTATAGAGAAGCAAAATATGGGAATTTCGTGCTCATTTCACTGGGAAGACAAATATGTACTTAGGAAATTTCATTTATTAATCTTAAAATTGAGGATTTGGATGTTTAATAAGTCTCCTCTTATCTAGAATAATAATTTTTCATTGCAACTGGCTGGCCAATTTCATCCATGAAATAATGTAAAGTTACAAGATATGGATCGTTTATAATAGCTGACATGTTACTGATTATTTTGCAGCTAGTGCTCTAAAAGCTACCGGAGCCAAATTGGTTGATCCTCTTGGTAAATTGAATTTGTGGGACCGTCGTGATCCGTGCACATCAAAGTGGATAGTAGTTCTGTTACAATTACACTTTTAAAGATGGATACTTGCATGTGGAAGAATTGTGAGTGAAACTCTTATTATGTAACTTCATCATTACCTTGTTTCACGTACATGTATTCACATTCACAAATTAGTCCATCCTGATGCACAATATATGACATCTGAATGTGCTAGAATGCGCAATACTGATTACTATGTCTCCTTTTTTGTTATTTAAAAATTAAAGATACACAACTAAGCTGGTAATTGATAATATGAACATAGTGCTTCCTTACATATGAACAGTTGTATGATAGAAATTATGAATGATATAATATCCATTTATGACATTTTGAAATCTGGTAAGATGTAGAAAACCAACATCAAGCAAAGTGGAGTTTGATATAATTCATTATAGACATTATATGTAGTACTACATGATAGATGAAACTGGCATTTACAGCCTTGTAAGATATAAGAACATTGAATATAATATAAATCATTTTCATGTTTATTGAAGCATAAAACCTTTAATTTATGCTTAATGTTTTTTTATTTGGATTTGCCTTTAATAATGTAACTTTTATCATTCATGTGTCATACAAATCTGATCAACGATAGTATCAGAATGGGCTACGATGATTTTGGGGATTTTTACTACGCTCATGGCCTATTGGGGGATGCTTTTAACAATTATGTCCGTACTTGTGATTATTCCACTACATCAAAACACATAATTCATATGTGTTTCAATGTGATATTGGTTAGCATAGAGCTGGGTCAGTTTGTTCATGTAGCAAATTATATTGGTAAAGCAGAGCAAGGACCAGGCACATTGAATGCTGTCACAGTTGCAAAATAGAAATGTGCTTCTGGACTAGCTCACTTGGAAGGAAAGAAGTATAAGCTTGCTGCTCGCAAGGTATATTTTGCATTACTATTCTTAATGTTGTGTTCTTCTGCGAACTTCGATAATTCTCTCGTTCAAAGTTTATATTACGTGCTTATATGATAGAAATTGCACTCAAATATTTATATTACATGCTTAAATGGCAAAATTCTTAAGGTGTAGACACACGAACAATTATATTAAAAAAAGGCCATTGGGCCATTGTTTGTTTTAGATAGTACAAGGATGGTTCCAAATTTATCCAACCAAATTTGTATCCATATTCATAAGGATACGGATATGATTGTTCTGATATATTACTTAATGTATGGAGCATGAGGATGTGGTTATGATCATATTATCTGTGTTCTTATGAATGATCATGACATGTACATATTGACGGATTTGTTAGGAAACAACAATGGACTGGTGCCCAACATATTTCAGTCCCATCGCTATGCTTTCTTAAGTACTTCTATCCCTAAAACTGTTTGTATACTGATACAAGTATGCTGAGTAGAGAAAATTGGAACATGAAATTTTTCCTCATAATACGTACTTCTTCTGTATTGGTAGGTTGACTAGTGATTATACCATTGGTTTATTTTTTTACAACCTGTTGATCATTTAGCATCTTCTGAGTTTAATTCCTTACATGAATGCATTGTGAAAATATCTCAATTTTTGAGCAATAATTTTTTCAATAAGCAAGGTATTAATTTCATAAGCATAGATTATTGTTTATGAATGTCATTTCTTGTTTGTATGGAACATAAAGCTTTAATCATATTTAAGCATATTACTCAGAAAGCTTTAACCAGATAAAATCATTTGTCCCAAATCATACAAGGAAAGGATCGAAGGCAACCCAATTTTTTTTAGGATAAGATCAATTTGGGCATAAGTAAAATCGGTATACATAGAATCGTGAGCTGCGATCTAGATTCCTACTAGGTTACTAGGTATTGGTTTTTTCTTACCCAGAATTTGGGTTTATCTTTTTTATTTTCTATCAGGGTTTGACTTGGTGTACTTTTTGTTAGATTAAGGCGCAATAAAATAAATGGAATGCAATATTGTTGCTGGAAGAAGGGAAGATTTGGAATCAAAAATGAAGAGGAGAAGGCTGATTCTGAGTGATCCAGAACCCGACAAGGACGACTTTCTGATTTCCGATACAGAGAAAATGCGTGAGACAACTTTTATATTACGTGCCAACATTAATAACAATGCTTTGTCTAGCTCTGTTGTTAATGGGAATAGCACATTTAACCAGTTAATACATAGCATGTTTAACCAGTTACAAAATGCACGCCAAATTTGTTGAAACTCTTGTGAGCAGGTGCAAAATATCAAATCTCGAGTCTTGGGACTACATAAACTGGGTAGCACAACTTTCTGAGGTAAAAATTATCTTTCTACTATTATCTTTAAATTACCATTTTATGATATCATATCCTGTTGTTGAATAAAGCTGACAGTAGGTCATATATTTAAACTGTACAACTCGTTTGAGGATAAAAGCTCACAACATTTTCACTAATTTCAAAGAAAATAGTACTAGGTGCAACATGTACTGTTAACAGTAAAACTGGTTAAAATAAATCGTTTAATTAATTTATGCTGATTAGAAAGCAAGGATTATACTGATAATTCCTTTGCATGAGGCAAATGAAATAACCTACAGATTATGCATGCATGATTAAACTGGGTTGCCTTCAATCCTTTCCTTTGCATATATGATTATATATCTTAAAAATTATTCGTGTATGGATGAAAATCTGGTTAAATATGCTTTCAGATCATTTATGATTTAACTGGTTAAAAATGTATTTACCACAAGAGTAACGCAACTTGTAACTGGTTCAATATGCTTTCAGATCATATATGGATGTACATGCGGTGATAATGCAATGTTTCAACAGTGATCGTCTTTAACTTGTGCATTTGGACTGTGAATGTGAGTGAGTAGAGATCAGATGAGTAATATAGCTGTGGAAGTTTGTTGGAGGAGAGCAGTTGGTTGAGGTTTTATTGTAGATTTTAAGTTGGAACTATGTTTTATTTTTTATTGACTCAAATTGACATCAATATGAAATTGAAAACATGTGTTGAACTTATTTTTTGTTAGTTGATCATTTATCTTGCTACTATGAATGTGTTACATTTGTTGAGTATTACACTTTTTTAGCTTGATGGAGGAGAGCAGTTGGTTGAGTTTTTATTGTAGATTTTAAATTGGAACTATGTTTTATTTTTTGTTAACTCAAATTGAAATCAATATGAAATTGAAAACATGTGTTGAATTTATTTTTTGTTAGTTGATCATTTATCTTGCTATTATGAATGCGTTACATTTGTTGAGTATTATAATTTTTTAGGTCATATACTGCTTTTGAAATTGTTGTGAAAATTCATTTGATTGTTATTATTACAATATATATTGGAAAGCATTATAAATGATAATGTAATATAAGAGTTTTCTGGCAAAGGATCATTAAATAGGTGTTATATCTACATATTTTATAGCTGTATATACAGGTTGTAAAATGATTTAGAAATGCTATCATGTTGGTTTATAGCGCGATAAACCTGCTATTGAATTAGTATTTTATAGCAGTTATACTGTGTTATAGCGGCAATAGACAGCTATTATCCTTGTGTATCATAGCGGAATATAGCCGCTATAAAATGATACTCTTTTATAACGGCAGTTTCTATGTTATAATTATTCAACTGTTTTTTATAACATGTTGATATACAGCGCTTTTCGAGCCGCTATAGTATTGTTTAATAGCGGCTATATGCCGCTATAAAAGACTATTTCTGTTGTAGTGTAACCATTCCTAATACAACCAATCCACCCACCAAACATTCAAACCAAAATATCCCAACATGGATATCTCAAACCAATAATATTCACACTTAATAATGCTTAAGTAATAATCGCAAAAGATGATTTCATGTCTATTGGCTAAGGTTTCACACATATACACATTCTTGAGACAAGGATCTCTAAATTTCAAACGAATCCAAACATAAAGAATGTTTCTTTATGTCTTTAACCAAATTTAGACCATATTTTACTTTCCTAACCTTCACCAACCCAACTTGTATTATCAACAAATTTTGCTAATCACAAAAAAAAGGAATTAGCTTACTAACTTTCAAAATTAGGCTCATAACCTAAACATGGTGACATATATACTACATAAGGGCGTTAAGGAACTAAATTCAATTCTAATCCATGAAGATTTCATCACAAAATCCCTTTAGATCACTTTAAGACATTTCAACAAACATGTTATGTGCATGTTTTAAATCAAACTTAAAATCCCTTTTTACAAATTGATTTGTAACGACCCGACAAAATTCGACGCCCGAATTTTGATAATAATTAATAAATCTCGCATTACTTGCCAAAACTCAAGTATTGAAAGCGCAAATAGTTATTAGAAAGAAATTAGAGGGTGAGGTAAGAAAGAAAGAAATATTAGAATAGAAGAAGAAGAACCTATACAACACAGAGTCTCACATTGGGGCGGAAAAAAATATAATACAGAAATAAATCTTTACTGAGAGCTTGAAAAATACTTACAATCATCAGAGTACATCAACATATCTGGACAGTTATAATAATCTGTCCTCATATATAATCACACAGCGGAATAAATAATAGATATCATACATCTAAACACCTTCAGCTTGTCTCTGGATTTCACAACATCCGATAACCTGAATCTGTACAACCAGGTCTAACCGAGCATTACAAACACCGGGTCAGTCTGGTGAACCAGAGTGAGAAAAGCACAATAAGTTTAAAAACACCATCCAATTTGAACTTTAGAGTAAAAAAATTCGAAAGAAAAGGATAATCGTAAGACCAAATCCACACATAAATACAGACGGTTTTTACCTTACGATAACCCAAAATGATTTTGAAATCAATATCTTTTTGATATTATAATAGTGTCTAAACACAAATAAATATCAATCTAGCAGAACGCTTGCATCTCACGCTCTACAAATATAGTATTCAATCAAAACCGTAGGCGCTTATTGGAGAATGCATTTCCATAGCAAGGTATGGGCAACCACCTTCCCGACAATGTACCTTCGGAGATGAATACATTGGTGTTCAACAAGAACATCTTGCAATCCAGGCTAAACATGACTGGTCCCTCACTTCGCTTGAGAGTACCGAATATATCATTACTACGGTTGGGGGCCAGGCCAACCGAACCGATGGCATACGTACAAAAATAAAAGGGACAACCGAAGGCATTTGATTTCTCCAGATCAGATAATGACATACCCTTTTGATGGGTGCGACCAACATAGCCATGCGACCTACCCGATTTTAACCATTTCCCAGTTGATGAGGCTTGAGGTCAAAATTAATTAATTAATTAATTAATTAATTAATTAATTAATCCGTTTATTTATTTATTCTTCTCTTTTAGGACATATGGCCACCATCCACTTTGAATGCCACATCGTCAGATCCGCTAGATATCACTAATTGATGTCCACAAAAATACTATAGTCGTTAAGAGAAGGCCTTTATACGTCACTACTGTGGTACGTTTGAGGAAATCAACGTACGTAATCCCTTTGGATTCATCCATACAAGTCATCCAGGAACAAGATGAATCGAAGACACCCTCCTACCACATCCTACGTATCACCCTATAGACCAGCAGCGAGGAGTCCTTGCAATCTGCAGATTCCAGCCACGACAGAATCATAGTATATCTTTGGCTGTAGACCAGAGATTATTAGTAATTCTTCCGCTTGTGAAGATCCACGGTCTTCAATGCTCCATCTTCAGTCTTCGTTTTCATGTATTTGTTGGTCGGATTGGTTTTCGAATATACAATCGATCCCGGTCTTCCCGTACCAACAACGCATTGGCCAGATTTTGATAGTCAGTTATTTAACTATCAAAATAAACAGTTATTCAATCATGAGAATAAAATGAGTTTACTAGTTCAGTATTCAACATCGCTTGCCTTTTTAATAAAAATAACTAATGAACGGTTAATTAAAATACCTCAACATTTGGAAAACATTATTTCTTTCCTTACTAATATTGGCAAAACATTTCATTTAAATATTTAGAAAAATATGACTTCATAGAACCTTCTTATTTTTTGGAAATCTCTTTCTCGAATATAGCCATTATTTCTTAATTCAATAATTAAGTAATTTCTTATAAAGCACCAACTTTTAACCTTTACCTCTTTACAACAAATTAATTTTATAATTCGGATTTCTTTATAAAATCCTATCACTCACTTCTTTACCCAAATTCACTTTTACTAATTCCTTTTTTTAATCTATTCAACCATTCATGCTTTGAGAATCTTATTTCAACTTTTTCCCTTTTACTTAATTCCATTATTATGTAACGATAATTTAAAATTAACGCTTTACCACCTCACCTCTCTTATATAACTTTTTTTTAATATAAACCCTTTTTATTTTAATTTCCCTTTTACTTAATTAAAATAATTAAGTAACATTTATTTTAAGCTATCATATTTGCTTAAAATTCACTTTCAGCTTTGTAACAACAACTCGAGTTTTAATATAAAACATGTTCATAAACACTTTTCACGATACAATTTAATTTCAATTCACTTTGATTACTTTTTAGTTGAATTTCAATTAAAAAGAAATCTCCTAAATTATTACTAATTAAAATAATAATTTACTTCAATCATTAACTACTTTAGTAGTTAATTTCTTTATTAACTAACTAAATAGTAAATTCTTTTTGAAATCTTATTTAAATTAAAACAAATATTTGTTAAACTGTTTTATTAAGTTAATTCAAAACAAACAAATTTAATAATCCATCTCAATTAAAATGGTCGACTCAGTTAACTCAAAACACAATTGTTACTTTAACTGATTCCAATTAGTTCTCACTTTAAATTAATTAAAAATATAATTAATTCATATAATTCCATTTAATTGTTACTTAAAACAATTAATCTCAGTTATTAATCATTACATTAATCCTTGCCCACTTATTTATCCATCTCAGTAATACAGGAATTTACTTTATAAATCATTTAACCATTAAGATGATGCACGTGCTTGCACACGGCAGATTTTGGTTTTAAAAAAATGGTGATTGGTGGTTAAAACAATCAATATATATGTTGCTGGTTTATTTCCTTTATAAACTCCATTTATAATAATATACTTAAAAATCTATATTCAGTTACAAAATAAATTTATAACTTTATTTATATCGATTCGCCTGACGGTAATTCGATATTTATAAAACGATGTATTTTCAGGCCATATGCTACCAATTACCCAACCAATACTGCCCATTGGTTAAAACAAAACAACCGTTGAATTTCAGTTCAGTGGTCAACAATAAAATCAAGACCAGTTCATATAATGTTAATAAATAATATTTGATATATTTGAGGAATCCCATTGGATCCCTCTAACCTGTTCTTCCCTGTATCAACTCGGTTATTTCAAATCAGATCATCTAATTTCATTTAGCTGATAATTTTTATAATAGTAAATAACGACTATTTAACATCGACCAATTAACAAAACAATTCAAACAATTAAACACATTTATTTTATTAACGTGACCAACAAGTTAAGTTACCCTCATTGGTTCCAATCGTTATAATAATGATTTGGTTTTTCACTGAAATTAAACAATGGTTTAATTCATCAGTTAAATCAACAAATGAATATATAATTAGCAAACAGTCAACTATTAGCAAACAGAGCACACAATTATAAAACCCAACTTATATAAAATGTAAGTGGGATGAACTGAGTGAGTTTAACTCACCTCAGATTTTCCATCTGATATTAAAACGGTTCGATCCAACCTCCCCCAATATAGCTTCATAATGTTGGTCTATCATCACTTGTTTCATCTGAATCTGTTACTGTGTAACACAGTTATAAATTTAATACGGTATTCAACAATTTAAATTAATGTTATTAATAACTAAATAGTATTTTATTAATCTAATTAATAATTTATAATTAATAAATCTTTAATTAGCCAATTTTAAACGTAAGTCATATTACCCTTAAATAACTGGTCCACGTAAATTTTCTACATGTTAATTTCATTTAGATTAAGCAAGTAATATACGACGGTTAGGCACCGCCACGTTCATATGTATGATGAGCTAGTTATACAACATTACTAGGCAGATTAAAAATAAGATTTGGCACAATTTAATTCTACCTGCGGTTATGTAATGCCATGTCAAAAATGATTAGTGTTGTTTCAAACTAGGATTATGGCCACGTTGAATATTATTTAGGTTAGGCACGATCAAAGTGGATTATCCATGTTTGTAAAGCATGTGTGTGTGTGTGTGTATATATATATATCTTTATTAATAATTCTCTTGAAAACACATATTTTGGTCCAACCGTGAAGTACCAAAATTACCCTCTTTGTATTCAAATTTTAAATGTGTAATCAATGTGTGCATTAATAATTCTACTAACACTATTTTTTAGGTTTGTTTTTATATCCAATTTAAAATAGAACGTTGCTTAATTAGCATAATCAAACTCCCTTTTATTTCTTGAATTCGTACCATTTATGTGCACATTATTTCTCTAACTTATATCTATACATTTTAAATTTATCTCCTTTTATTTCTTGAATTCATACCATTTATGATGCACATTAATTCTCTAACTTATATCTATACATTTCATTTTAAATTTATTTACATGCATGTTTACGTCAACCTTCAAA
The DNA here is from genome assembly GCA_030737875.1 of Allium sativum. Taxonomy (NCBI): domain Eukaryota; kingdom Viridiplantae; phylum Streptophyta; class Magnoliopsida; order Asparagales; family Amaryllidaceae; genus Allium; species Allium sativum. The sequence continues at coordinate 554,532,190 of CM060912.1, read as the reverse complement.
AATTTGATATTATTCTCATTAATTCTGTTTTACTATCTTCCTTTTTTAGTATACTGAAATTATCCTCTCTGTATTTTTTTTTTAAATCTTTTCTATTTATTCTTTCTGTTTTTTGACGCGCGTTCAAATTTTAAATGCGTAATCAATGTGCACATTAATGATTCTATTTACATTATTTTCTACGTTTGTTTCTATACTCATTTTAATTAAATCTTCCGCCATTTTTAACATACAATTTATTTCAATTTCAAATGTATACTGTATCTTAGGCTTGCGTGTAGGTTTGAGAACTAGTCAAATGCGCTTGGGTCAAAATACCTTTTCTTACTAGATATTTCCAATGCATCGGTATAAATACGCATGTCCCTTATCAATTGTTTCTTCATTCTATTTTATCATTCACTAAAAGCTTATTCGGTTGCTTCATTCTGAGGCAATAAGGTATGACATATGTTTTTATTTTTCTCTTGTAATACGATTTCTAGATGATACAATTTGTTACACACTTACATAATTAACACTGACTTTACCATTGTTATATTTAATACATGCATATGCATTAGTCACTCGCAAGTCACAACATTATAGAACTCACGTATGATTACTTTACATTCAGTTACGTGTGCAACAAGCCAACATCACTATTAGGCGCGATGGAGTTAGAAGACACAAAATGTTCTTCAATGGATAGACGGGATGGCTTGGCCAGATACAGGCCCACCAATGTGTAACTACAACAAAAACATAGAACGTTGAAAGAAGATGATCTATATTTCATATCGTTCCCGACGAAGGAAAAAAAAACTTCTGTCAGGCTATCAGCCAGTAATATCTATATTTAAAAAATATCCATTTTTTACCAACAAACATTCAACTTTTAATAACACCAAAAAGTATTTAAGAAAGCATAGGTACCAACCTTCTGTAAATTAACTTAAATGTTACTGTTTTGTTTTTACTTAAATATGAGAAATGAACTGAATAATGGTGATATATGCAGGTCTTTAAAGGCTAATGATATTCCGAAGAGAGTATATGGAAGTGTTGTGCTCGGTAAATAGAGAAAGTGAGAAACTTTATCGGGTAGAATACTGGTACGTAGGCACAAGCTTGGTTGACATTCTCTGCCATATACAGATAGAGATCTCTATGTTAATATTGTATGCTCATGCGTAACAAATGTGTCGTTTTCTCTTCTTCTTTTTTAGGTGGATCACTCTATACTGGAGAGCTTTGCATAAGGAGGAAGGAAATACGTCACATGCATGTCTATCCAACAAGGAAAATAAATAATGCTTTTCGAATCTTCTTGATTAGCAATGCAACTATTTCAGATCTATAGGTTAGTAGTCTGAATATTTAACAGATGAATTTTACAACTTTGCTTCAATACCGAAGATGGAAATCATAAAATGTATTCAGATTTAGCACAGTTGCACCTTCCATATTTTAGTTTATACAAAACAATATTTATCACATGCAAGTAACCACTCTACATGTGTTTACTCTTTCTTAACTTTCTAGGCAATTTTCTTAATATTAAGACAAAATGGTGGAACAGCTTTAAGCAGAAATACTTCCGAATTTATTTATATTTTCTTTTAACTCTTTTTATATTTTTAAGTTCTATATAGTATTTGTAAAATACACAAAATTTTACAAAAAGCGCGTGCCGTCATCACGCGCGGAGCGCATGTCGTTACCACGCGCGAAGCGCGTGCCATGACGCTCGTATATATATATATATATATATATATATATATATATATATATATATATATATGGCATATCCAAATATAACGGTCATGTTATAACTATCCATTGGCCATATGTAAAGTTAATGAGACACTAAATAATGAGACACACATATATTTAGTTAGGTCAAGCATAATATGTATCTGGCGTGTTGCTTCTTTCTCCTTTGCTATAACTACCACCAACACAGTCACGTTACTCCCCTCCTTATGCACCCTGACGCCAGACACCCGAGCACCATCACTTCCTTCTTTCTCTTATGCTATCATTTATTTAAAATGGCCACGCACAGTTCACTTCCTTACCTCACTTGCCATGAAATCGCAACTCCCCAGCTCGACCTTGACACGGCTACCACTAGCTCGTGACTGTCACCGGCCATTATGCTGGCGTCTTTACCTTCTGCTACGCAAGCCCCTGTTTGAAACTCAAACTGCACGGCTAACATACAATGGACAAGCTAACGTCTGCATTTCCTTAGGGTAGCTGATAGCTGTTCACATATTTCAAAAGCTGCAGAGCGACTTGATATGCCGAAAGAAGGGTAGAAGCAAATGTAGTTTCAAGAATGTTGGCCTGGTTTCCCTAATGTAGGATAGGCGTGAGTTGAATACAAGAAATATATATGTAGTTTCAAGAATGTTGGCCTGATTTCCAGTCTGATATGCTTTTTGTTGAGCATTCATTATTTGTTTAAATATAACAATTTAATTCTTTCACCCTACACCGTGTTATTTTTGTTAAATGTATTCTAGCACCAGATTCATCCACATTGAACTGCATTGGATTCATTGATTGTAAAATTTTGTGACAACTGATGAATGTGTAGGCTTTGTCTTTACCAAAAATACAAGATAAAACATGCGTACATAATACGTTTTTTATTTATGAGACTTATATAACCTATTGATAAAATATAATTTAAAATTCAAAACAGTTAAATAAAAATAATAATAGATTTATTATTTCGAATGTATCCGAACAATATATCACTTCACACGTGAACCAATATGAGAATATAACTCAACGTTAGTATTCTCAAGTTAAACAATACTTAAATTTTATAGAAATTTCATTTATATTTATTAAATAACGTTATCGTTTATTTATGAACCCATAACCACTATTTTAAAATTTGATTTAGCCATAACTAACAATCTATAACACGAAATCTGGATTTTTCTCTTTCAATAGAAAATTATAATCAACATGATTCTAACGTTTCTTGTTTCACAGAAATCCGACTTATATCGGATCCTGTATATTCAATTGAAGTTCAAAATTCAATATTGCGAACTGCCATGTCATTTCGAGCTCGATTTATATTATATATAAATTTAATGTTCAAACTTCGTTTTATAAACGATTTCAATATTTAATTCCATTAATATTCCAAATATAATATTTAAATAATAAATTAAATTAAATATTTGACTACAAAAATATGGGACATTACATGATATCTCATACAAACTTCATCATTACGTATGGTTACACATGAAGATCAAAACCTTGGGGTTCATCGTCTTTTACATCAAATTATTTACTAACAAACCACCAACAACCAACCAAAAGCATGTATACACCTACTATTTCATAAAGGTGAGATTTTATGAATTAAACTACAGAGTTTCATTCTCAAACCTAACTAAGATGTCATTTCTACTTCATGAATTTACTTAGAAACCATTAGCAACCAATTTCCGACCATTTACCTAATATTTTCCTTTTAGGCATTTCATCGAACACCTTATGTGCATACAGGTTATCCTTTTCCTACATTTAAATTTCTCACTAATAACCTATATACATAGATATATAATCACTAATTAAACCCTTTAAAGTATAGTTTCGTCACCCTGTGATGTCCTATCTCTCGTTATAAGGTCGAATGCTCATAGATCCAACTTTTCTCCGATTTATATAAAACCCGAAATTTTCTTTGCAAGATCTGAAATTTTCAAATTCTCTTGGGCTACCAAATCCTTCTCTAAGTTGAAGTACGCGTTCTCACAATTTCAATGGCTCCAAGAACGCGCGATTGCGTCTCCGTATGAGAAAGTTATGGATGTTTAAAGATCAAGGTGCGTAATTTTCAGCCGGAGGTGTAAATAGTTTGGATTGATGGACAAATCAGCCCCAGATCTATGTAGATCCGATATTTTTGAGGAGAGGGAAGCTCTGGTTGGAAATAGGGTGGTGCGGTGGGCTGGTGGTGGAGGATTCGGCCAAAAGAAAGGAGGAGGAAGAGGAGAATTCGAGTAGTTTGATTTTCTCCTTTTTCTCCTTTCGTTTCTTTTCTTTTTATCACCCATGGCTGGCCTGTTTGGGAAGAAGGAGAGAATGAGGATAAGGATGGAATGGGCGGAAGAGATAGGGATGGAGAGGGGTATATATATAGGCACAACTGACGCGGATTGCTAAAGAAAACCACATGTGTGTTTTCTCAGCTCCGTTCGGACGTTAATTTGACTCTTCTATTGATATCTTATCCAAAATATTTCTCAACCATGTTATTAAAATTTTCTTTCTCCTCAACAATATATAAAAATATTTCAAATTCGAATTCGTTTGAAATTTAAAATAATTTAAATTCGATTCAAAATAGTGTTTTTCGCTTATCTTAATATCCAGAACTCAGAATTGGGTCGAACGAAAAGTGTATCCACCCAATTGCCCCTATTCCGGACTCAATGGAATAGGTTTCAAAGAGTAATTCATCCATCTGGATAAGTTAATTTCGAAAACAAGTTATTTTTAGTTCAAATTTCACTCTTTTGATACATTTTCCTATCGCACAGTCACATACTGACACAGATTGACTTGAAACTTCGTCCACTCCTATATTTTAATGTAAAGGATCCAACAAAAATAAAATTGTCGAAATCCGAGATATTTGAAAAAATGCCTATTTTTAAGGCGACCAGAATATCGCGTTTTTATCGGTTTTCAACTGATATCTATTAATTACCAATTCTAAAAAAACAATAACTTTATTAACACATAATTCAACTTTAAAACTTATTTTCAATTGCCTTTGGGTTCAAATATCTTATTCAAATCATTTATAATCCTTTCATACTCATTTAAAATCACATTTTAAATTGATCGAAAATTCGGATCGTTACAAGTATACCTATCAAGGGAGTCTCAAAACACTACAACAAAATAGGCTTTTGATGGCATTCTTGTTTAGCGTTTCCGCATATTATCATTCGTACGCTATACTTGTTCGGTTTCCAATCGTTATTCGACCAGCAGATTAAGTGTACAACGCTATTTAATGAAAAGACAGACGGGAAATAAAATATAGTGTGCTGCTATTGAGACCCCAGTTTCCTCTCCTGGCCACCAAAACTAAAAACATCTCGTTTAATAACATTCTACCCTTCTGGCCACCGCAATATTAAAAAACTTAAAATGGAGAGGCCACCGCAGTCTTCCAAAAGAAAAAAAGCTTCCCCTTCTCTCCTGTCACGTTGTTGATACTAATTTGAATGCAATATTTTCTTAATCGTTAAAGCTGATTTTTTTTTTTGATCGTCGGCCTACAGTACGTGGTTTGACACAAAATTTTGATTGTTTTCAACTACGAAGACCAATGTATAATGACATTAAAATGGAAATCCCCTATTTAGTTGTAAATAGTCAAAATCACCTTCGTCATACGGTTGGTTGACCACTGATGAAACATCTTGCATATATACATATGCTATTTTATTTTCCACAGCGCATAACCACCGTTTACTAACTCCATTTTCGGTGAATAACCACCGAAGCCTTTTTTTTGGGTCTCTTATAAACAAATTGGTGAAACATTCAAATATAAAAGTTAATAGTTCCTTTCGACTATTTACAACCGTTATTTCAATTTATATTCAGTAGTTGGTAACCGAACAGTGGGTTTGCACTTCTAGGTGATTTGGTCGGTTGTGTACCACCGTGAATGTGATTGGTTTTTGGTTCCTTACCACCGAATGCTGATGAAATAGGTTGAACAATTTGTAGATTTCTGTTCGGCTGTGTGCATTCGAAATTTTGAATTACTCTCGGTGATTGACGACTGAGTGAATGAATAGATTGCGGTGAGCAGAAGTGTGTAAAAAATAATCATGTCTGTTAATTTTTTTAAGATGACTAGGAGAGGAAATGGGCGGCGAATAGCAGCACCCTATAATATAAGCGGGACTTAGAAAACGCGTTTTCTACTTACCACTTCGTCCTAAATTATTCTTCCTTCCAACTTTCAATACGTTATCTCTAAAAATCATTCGCCGTCATCATCATCGCCTCCAGAAGTCCCAATCACACAACCCTAAATATCGTCATTCCCTCTTACATAGTCAATCCGAATCCCTTATCTAGACAAGCATCTTCGATTTCAATTTCTGCGAAAGGTAATATTATATATTTTTCATGTAATTCTAATTATCTTTACTGTGTGAACAATTCGTGTTCTTCTTATTGTTCTATTATGGTCTAGTTATGATTCTGGCATTCATTATCCCATTATACTCTATCTACGCTTCACTACAGGGTATGTAGTTATACTGTAGTATGTATATGCTTCACATAATATAGTTGTATGTAGATGAGTCGTATTAATAATCATTGGCTACAGGAATATTATTGGGGAAAAGAATAAGTTTGTGCATTTAACTTTTTTGTCTGATATTTTTTGAAGCGGTTGGTTCATTAATTGAATTTATTTTCTATGCTGGAATTGTTTTCTGAACATTTCACATATCATTGTTTCTGTATGCTTTTTCAGTGGGAAAGCCATTGCTTACTCTTTTACCCTTGCAACATAAGATGGTGGCAGGAAATTAGTTTTATGTATTGTAATTATGTTTATATATTTAATAAGTTGGAGTTGAATACATGGTTTTTCTCAGACGTGAAAATTTATTTGTCCCTTACGGTCTCAGTATTTTCTTTCTCCTTAATTGATTCACAACTTATGATACTCGTTGCTTTACTTGGAAATGGTGCAAGTATGGAAATTTGTGAAAACAATCAACAAAACTCTTCCATGATCAGTACAACTGTAATAATCGCATACATAGTATAATCAGTTAGGTTGTGGATATTACAAATATAGCTATATATCTCATGCAGTCAAATTTCACAATAATATTCAAGGAGGAATAACTATTTTCAAAGAAAAACATCCCTTTCTTTTTACATGGACCTTAACAGAGACAAACAGACTTTTAAGATGTAACATCATTCTTAAATTAATTATGTTGTTGTAGCGGTTCACACACAAGATTATGAGTTTCAAAGCTTGCCAATAACTTTAGATGGAAACAGGGAATTTTTGAATTAAGAAGGGAAGGGGATAAATATTCCTCTTAGACAATGAATATTTTGTGTAACATCATATCAACATAAATAAAACTTTGAATTTTGCTTCACTACATTATTTTATACAAATGGTCTTCTGGTTTACTAGCTTATTTCAAAAATTGGACCACCTGCAGTTGATTCAGTGATAATAAAATAAATTTGCACCCAAAACTTATGGATAAATTGGAGTTAAAGATTATATAAATCTTGTAAGTCTACTTTCCTTACTATCCTTTTTCATGTATACATTGCTTGACAGAAATGTTTCTTGCTTAACCTGTTATGAGATTCTAATGCAGCAAGCAGTGAAAGCTTTTAACAAATTTATTGAGTTAGTCTTTAACTTGACTTATCTACTCTTGGCTTCACTCCATTGAACATGATTGCAATTTAATTAACCCATTTAACCCTATTTTGAATTTAAAAAAAGTTGAGTACTAAAGCAACAAATGTGATTAGATATTACTTTATTTGTAAATTTGTTTTTTTTAACATATGAAACTATAAAATACAGAATTTTTCTTACTCATGGGCCATTTTCTTTCTAAGATTATTCATGTATCTCAACTTTTCAATAGATGACCATTGGTATCTAATTTATAATGTATAAGTCAATGATCACTGGTATTAATATTAGTAAGAATACATTATGCACATTCTTTTAGCTTTGAGTTAAACATATAGTACAATAATTTTCTAGTCTGAATTGTTCTTTAAAATATATGGTACTTATAGTTGCCCTATATAATGCTTACTAGTGCCTTTTGTATATTGGGTAATTGTGCCCTGTATGATACTTGAAGTGCCTATAACTTTTGAATTTAGTATTGAGTATGATGTTGTAAAGCATATATTTTTTAGCTCATCAAAATATGTTCTCCCGTTGCTCAATTGAGATATTTTATGAATATTATAATTATGAAAACATATATTGGGTTGCTATTTAATTGCAGTATAACCTCTGGAAAATTGTTAACACATCAATTCGAGGAACTGCTTTTGTTAATTTGGACACTTATTGAGGATGTTTTCATGTCTAAATTGTACTGGGCAATTTAGTTGATTGGGAATTTTGTACTTGCATCTGCTTCAAAACTGGTTTACTTTTTTTTTTTTATGTACCCAAATTTCTGTTACAACAATTTGACATATAATATATAGTCTTTAACCTTTTGCTTTTTTTTTTTTTTTTTTTTTTTTTTTTTTTTGAACTTTTGATGTAAAATAGGACATGCTAAGGTACTTGTAGAGGAATGAAATAATATAGCTGAGACTAGGATAAAAGCAACCGAGCATCACCATAATGGCACTACGAAAGTATTTGCAGAAGAATTAACTCAACCTTAAAATCAAAATCATAACGTAAATCGACAAGTGTATGATGTCTAAAAATCCAAACTGAGCAATCACGCACAAAAAGGTAACATAATCAAAATATTCATCACCTGCAACGCATAATAATGTATTCTCTAGGCATGATTCTCTGAGCAAGATATCACTGGACAAAATTCAATATAGGCATATAGTATTTAACGATCTCCGCAATACTACAATTCATGCTCATTTCTCCTTGAGTCCTCAACTTAGTATTAAGTCCTACCTAAATTTCTCCTTTCATCTTTTCCATATTTCCAGTAATACACATCCAAAGCTTTCAGCCTTACGTCGATTACATATTGGTGGGTCTCAAGCAAGCTTTCTAGTAAAGTTCAAATACTCTCCTGTGAGTCTTGTATATCAGTGTACTTAAGTGACACAACACACACATAAAAGAATCTTTTGTGTAATGCTAGTGTTGGCTGATTTAGAGAAAAAGGGGTTTATAAACCTCTCAATTTAGGGAGATATATACGTAAATAAAATTTGCTATAATATGGTTTTCATTGTTAGAAAAACATGTTTAATTATGCATCATACTGTCAACTTTAAAATGAGTGATAACATTTGTTTCATATTCAATGGCCTTACCACTTGATGAATAGGCTTCAACATGTATAAACCTGTGCACATACACTATGAAAACCATCTTTATAAGGTAAAAGAAAATTTGTTATGAAGTTCATAAGATAAATATCAAACTCAGCATGTTACTTAACAACACCATTTTTGCTACTCCCATTATCACATGAGATAACAGAGAACATAGTGAAATAGTGTTATAGCTTGGTATTGTTTTAATTGTAAAATATATCTGGAGTTCCAAATAAAATAAAAAATAATAATACCATCTATAAGGCAGTAATCAGCTGCTCTACTATGCAGCAGCGCATTATTTTTATAATAAAAATAAAAACTATTATTTAAACTATACATGTGTGACATGAGTTCACAATTAAATAACATTCTTAGTAACATAGACATATAGTTGTATAAAGAGAAAATATGATTCTATGAAGAGAAAATACCTATCACAGTTTGGAGTGCTGTAATCCCTCACTACTTCTTTCTTTTATTATTGTTATTTACAAGAACTATTATATAATCATTTAGGACAGGATGACCAATAATTTATGTAAAAAGGAAGAAATGTAACATTAAAAATGGTTCATGCCATCTTTCAAGGGGCAGTTATACTACCTGCAATAGAAATGGTAGCAGCTACGATGAACGTAAAATGAAATATAAAAAAAATTACAAATAAGGCCGAAAGACTGAAGTATATATGCACATCATGGGAACCACTTGTACTTGGAACCATCGTAAGTTGCTACCGCATGAAGAGGTCGCATCAATTTGCCGTGTCTTTTAGTTTCCTGCATTAGTTTAATTAAACAAATTTATAAATATAAATCTACTCCTGCTAAACAATGTGTGCCATTCATTGAATGCGTTCCCCTACGAGTATGTATTTATAAACATCTTACGTGCGCGTATAGATTATGAAAGGGTCAGCTAATAGATAAGCTTTGCGCCTGTGTGCTCTCGATGATTTGTATGCATATCGTATAATTATATGGAATACGAAAATGTGTTGATTGAGATGGAAGAGAGAGACGGGAGAGAGAGAGAGAGAGAGAACGAAATAAGCATAACATTGAAAATATCAGAGAATCCATGTGACTGAAATATCGGTTTCTACGTCAAAAAGACGGTCATCTGTTTTAATGACCAAAAACTCTCATGCACCTCCTCTTTTTGTCCGCACTCTATCTATCTCTCTCCTTCCTCTTCTGCTCCTTTACATTTTTATCCTATTTTCATCTATACACTTCTGTATTCAGCAAAAAATCAAATGTATCCCTTAAACTACACGGTAGCGAATCTCGTATCCGAGCCTCAAGTCACATTCCTAAATTGATTTATCGCGCTTTGATAAAAAAATAATTTCATGGTAACGTCGTAAATGAATTTACTCGATTAATGGCACTTAGTTATTTAAAGATGATAGTCCGTTTTTCTTATAACACCATGGAATAAGAATAAACACAGGTGTATATTTTATTCACCTCGGTGCATTAGAATACGTTGACACGTAATGAGGGGACGGATTAATTAGTTTGGTCCTAAAAAACGTACTTTGTATTGTATAGCCATGGTCCTTAAAAACATACAATTTTGGGTTTTAGGTTTATAATGAATTCAAACGAATGCAAGTATTTCATTTTCTGGTGATTACACTTGGCTGAACAAGATGATATATTCTTATTATGTAAGATAGATGTAATATTCTAAAACTGAAATCACAATTAATGTCTGGACTCTGGAGTCATAAAAAGCTCCCCCTTTATCAATATTTACTGTTTTATGTTTATGCAATCAACTGTTAAATAGGATTCAGTTGATGGTTTGGATTTGTGCTAGTTACATCTACGGGTTTGGGTTTTAGGTTTATAATCAATTCAAATTTGTGCAAGCATTTTATTGTCTGGTGATTATCATGCTTGGCTCAACAAGTTGATATATTCTTATTATCTTAGATAGATGTACTATCCAAAAAAAAAAAGATCACAATTAATGTGTGGAATCACAAGACACTACCCCTTATCAGTATTTACTGTTTCATATATATGCGATCACCTGTTAATCAGGTTTCAATTGGTGGTTTGGATTTTGTGCCAGTTACATCTATAGGCTTGGGTTTTAGGTTTATAATCAATTCAAACAAATGCAAGTATTTCATATTCCTGTGATTATAATGTTTGGCTGAACAAGATGATATATTCTTATTATTTTAGATAGATGTACTATTCTAGTAATGAAATCGCAATTAATGTCTGGAGTCATAAAACACTGTCTGCTAGATGCTTAATACAACAAAAACTATTATTGTATGTCTTATGTTATCTGAATTCAAGTATATTAATATTTACATGATCAGGTCTTCCACCAAGATACAGGGATTCAGTTCGAGCAATAACTCCTGGTCTTTCTCTGTTTCTGTATGATTATTCAACCTATCAGCTCCATGGCATATTCAAGGTACTATAAGATGCAATGTTGAACATAAAAACCATATAAAGTGTTGTGCATACATTTCATGAAACTGAATATAGTTTTGATTTTTGTGAACCAAACAAATAACAGGCTGCTTGTTTTGGTGGTTCTAACATCTACCCTTCTGCTTGGGAAGATAAAAAATCCCATGGAGAATCTCGTTTTCCAGCTCAGGTATAGGCAAAAGGCTGATTGAACTTACATGATTACTTGATTTGTCGTTAAATCATTCATGTTATGCTTATGCTTCGTAGTTGGCATCTGAGCTATCATCATTTTTGAATAAATGTTTGATCTACTCGATATCATGAAAAGGACACCTTGATCAAGGGTAGGAGACTTTTATAGTTTTTAATTTATAAACCCGAAGATGATACAGTGAACTGAATATGTTGATCCTTGCTGAATTAGTTGTACATGGTTCATAATCAGCTAATTCATAATCAGCTAAAAAGTACGACAATGCTTGGTTTTGTGTAGTTAACTCTTTATGATGATGAATATTGAAGTAATATAATCATGCTATATAATTCCATAAAGCATAATTATTCAAACTACATTCAAAATTGAGTCCCATCAAGATTAGAAAAGAGAGAAGCAACCAACGTGAAATAAAAAGGACTAAGAGCATGAACATGAGTTATGTGTGCCTAATGTCCCAACAAATGAAATTGTAGGCAATTAAGATAAGAAAATTTGTGAAAAGCAATGTCCACTGGTAGTCAGGCTGTAAACCTGGGGATGCATATATTGCTACCAAGAGCTACATGCTAAATGCTTGGTTAATCACTTTACAGAACCAATCAAGTCACCTTAGTCCTTTCTTCCACCCACTGAATGAGAATTAGTTGTAGATATACCAAGTCAGTTTACTATTTGCTCCGAAACAGTCATATATAATATACTCCATTATGTTATTTTACTTTAAGCATGTTAGTTAAAATATTAAGCATGCAGCTTTGTTCCTTTCTGTCATCCATTCCAATTTTTCAATATATTTTTTGTTGATGTTGATTGTTTGTGGAGTATTTATCAAAAAAAAAAAAAATTCTTCTCTTTTGACTAACATCCGGAGATGAATGAAAGCAATTTGACTGAATCAGGAACGTAAGAGATGTCACACTTCTAATTATTTTAAACTTTTAGTATGTCTGTACTTGTATCCGTTGAATCCGATGTTAAGCACATGAAATGCATGTGTCAAACATAATACATTATACATATGCTCCAGCATTTATAAAGCTGATTTAGTTAATAATTTTTAAAAAAAATCTCCTAAACTTTACATCTTTATGTGGTCACTGGTCTGGTGGAGTAGTGCTATTTTTTTTTTTCTCATTTTGGAAAAATCAATTTTCAACACGCCTGAGCTTTCAAATAAAACGCTGCATCAATCAACGTAGACCTGTACTAATGTTAACCATTATTTATGTAACTTGGTTTCCTGTCTACCTATAAAATAGCAAACACGATATTATGTCACTAAAGGATTCAATCAAGCCTTAAACATGTAGTTAGACGACATATTTTAGCGTTACCCTTACTTCATGTTCTTTTGAAAATGGTGTTCTCTTCAACTGCAAGTTACAAATACTAACAACACAAGGCTTCCATTTGAAAATGGTTACACCATTTTTTGCCATAATCAACTTCCGTGTCTTAATACATAATGGTTGTTGTGAGTTCTAGATTTCAGTAGAATGAAGATATATTGCTTCATTATGCTAGTCAACTCTTATATAGTTATACATGTCTTCTTTTTTCCGCATTTCTTGCTGTGAAATGCCTGTTATCGATATTTAGTCTCTAGGATGTTTGATGTATTGCTTTTTCTATTTTGTTATCTATATTAATTGCATTGGATCCATAACTGTCAACTTATAGAAAGGTTAATGTTTTTTTGTAATAGGAATGAAGCTTTCTTCTGTTGCTGTGCTGGATGGCACTCCATTTGATTGACGGTTGGTGCTATTCTTGCGACCTAAAGAGGTTACTGATATTTGAAATTTCCACGGAGTATCAAGCTCCATAAAGTTGGCTTAGTTGAGATCAAGGGAATACCAGGTTCACAAGTAAGAACATAGATGACATATGTTTATTTTATTATTTATATTTATTATGTGCATCAAATAAAGTACAAAAATCTTCTAAATACTCAGGATTGACATGGAAATAGAATTTGAAATGGAAAGCTTGAAAGGAGAAGAATATCTCGATGAAAATCTTGTTATGGATCCTTTAAGATTATTGTTTATCTGTTTTGTAAGTAATTTGTTGATATGAAAATGTACGATATATTATGCGTGGACATGAAAAAGTTGATGAAACAATATGTATGAAATACTAAGTTATATGGATGATTTGTATGAAATATGATGCATTAATTCATATACTTGTTATTTGCAAAAATTTGTCATAGTAAATAAAAAATGTTTGAATGTTTAAATGTGTGTGTGTGTGTCTATATATATATAAGAAAAAGCTGAAATGACCGATAAATAAGTTCCAATATTTAAGAATATAATCAACAGCGTTTTAGAAACGCTATTGAATAATAAACGCTATAAAAACAGATAATGGGAATGTTATAGTATAATTAAATAAATGCTATAAAAATTCATAAGAAACGCTAACAATTAATGTGGACAAACGCTATAGAATATCACTGTAAACGCTATGTCGCTAACAATTAATGTGGACAAACGCTATAGAATATCACTGTAAACGCTATAAAACATACAAACGAAACGCTATAGAAACATGCACGCAAACGCTATAGGAAGCAAGTATCATATTGTATATTAGATAGCGTTTTTATTTAATAGCAAATTAAAAACGCTATACAAAATTCATTTTTCATAGTGTTTTGTGTCTATTTAAAGTAGAAGGTCTAACATAGCATGTTGTTACATGGCTTTCTCTAAAACGCTATGTTAGGATATAATAGCGTTTCAAACGCTATGGAATCCCTTTTTTGTTGTAGTGAAAGCACCACCAAAACTGGTTATGCGTATACACAAACAAATAATAGAATCCAATGAGCGTGTCTTAAAAGCACCACCAAAAATGCTTATGGAACATATAAAGAGAGCAAAACGACCCACTTTAAGATAAATCGGTATAACATCAAGTATGTCTCGAAAACACTACCAAAACAGATCATGAATCATACAAAAGTAAATAATTGAATCTATCAACTGCGTCTCAAAATCACCACCAAACTGTAACAATTCAAATCCCAGTGGGACCGGACTTTTTGCAAAATGCCAAAAACACAAGTCCACTGACGCTCGAGTTGGATAGCTGTATCCTGCAAAATAAACAAAGATTAATATATCAGAGCACAAATAAGTTGAAAAAAATGCTCAAATTTCATTAGCAAGCAACTATTATCATCCATTAACGGGGACTAGGTCACCACCATTTCAGCCGCCTTCTTTTTTCTAATCCTTTTCCTCTTAATTTTGCATCTTCTTCACGCCTCCTTCCTTGCCACTACGACGTCTTCCTTACTCCCCTTTCTAGATCTATATTTCTCTGTTACCGCGATGTGTTCCAATTTCCCTTGGGTTTTCTTTACCTTCTCAAACTTACCCTTGCATTGCATTGTGGATCCCTATAATTTGACTTTTCAAGCTCCTCTACGTCTGCTTTGGCAGTAAGTTCACGACTTAGCTGGAACATTGAGTGTTCTCTTGGGACTGATTTGCTCAAGCCAACGCATGGTATGAGACGAGCTCAACAAATGTTGATGCCTTTTGGTTCTTCGTGGATCAGTTTTGGTCTTTGGCTCTTGTTGGCCTGTAGATGATGTCTCGATGATTGGTTTTTGAGTGTTGGTGTTGTTTGTTTTTCGACTTGTGATGTCCGGTTGCTTTGTTTTTCCTGTAAAGTTTCCGTTGATGTTTTTTTTTGGGTTCGGTTTTGTTGGCTTTGGGGTCTTGTGGGTTGTTTTCTCTGTGGTGTAAATCTGCAGCTACCCAATTCCATAGCGAAAGCGCGGTGCTTCGGTGATGTTTGGGCTTTGTCTGTGGATCTTGCTCCTTATCTTTCGTCCTCAGGTTCCCTGTATGTCATTTGATATTTTGTGATGCCTCAGATTATGTCATAGTGGTTTACTGGTATTGTACTTCATGTGTAGCTTTGGCTCCTTGCGATATTTTTGGATTTGTTTACGTGCTAGTTGCCTTTGCAAGTATTCATGTATGAGTTGCAATGGCTTTGCTTTGGATTCAATGCCCGCTGCTTCCTCTTTAATGAAGCAACGTCTAGCTTTCTGTTCTAGGTTTCTCAGGTGTAGGTGAGCGAGTTTTGTAATTCACTTCCAAGTCAAAATGCTATGTATATTCGAATGGTAATTGTTGTGGTTTTACCATGCTGTTTTTCTATCATGTGCAGCCTTGTTCTTTCTTGTCATCTGCTTTGCTTTGGCTGAGTAGGCCGCTGGTGGTACAAGGCTCAATGTTATGTCACGTCTCATGACATGTTTTTGTGTTGTGTATGCATAGTGTAATCCATCAGTGTCCTCGTTGGCGTACTACGAGCTGGTATGCAATTCCTTTTAGAAGCTACTTTATACCTTGCTTTAGTAGTTGGCAGGGTACTGGATATGGCTGTTATGGTAATGGTAACCGTTACCGATACGAAAAAACCGTTACCATACCGATACTATTAATAAGACAAAAATGAATACCGATGATTTACCGTTACCGCTGGTAAAATGTTCATTGGGATACTGATAAACCGTTGACTGGTAATGGTAAATTTACCGATACATAAAGCTATCAAACAATTAACATTAAAATTTCGATAATGATAAAAAAAGTAATTTTTTTTACTAATTCTAACCCGATTAATGTTATATAAATATTTGAACTTATTTCAACTGGCATAGAAAATTTACTATGCTTATCACAAGATATTTACAACAATATGAAATAATAATTTTGTTAATCTTAAACTTTGAAGATAATGAAGCCCAAAAGAATTACCAACCTAAATAAATCTACAAGCATCTGTAGAAAATACGATAAACTTTCAAAAAAATAAAGATTGGAATTCATTAAAATTGTGAAAAAACAAAATTAATATGATTGGTAAATTTACCGTTACCACTGGTATTGACATTTCTTTACCCGCTATTTTACCGTTAATAATGGTAAAACTTACTGTTACCATACCGATAGCTTTGGTATACCGGTGCAACTCGATATTGTTTACCACTGGTTTGATACCGGTATCGTAATGGTAAATTTACCATTACCATAACAGCCCTAGTACTAGATATTTGTTTTGAAATTTGGACTTCTTATGGCTGTGTGGTCACTACTTGTGGTATTGCTCTACAGTGCTCTAAGAGGTTGTGTGGTCATTTTGTTTACTCCCCTTAGCTTCATAAGTGTTGTTTATTTTGCAGTCTTGTGTTGCTAGTTTGTTGTGTCATTGATGTTTTTTTTATATTGTATGCAATTGACAGTGCTTATAATATCACCCTGCGTGGAGCATGTATTGGACAGCTTACCTTAAAACCCGTAGTAGTTAGGCATTCAGTCTATCTCCTGTAATAATGTATTTATTATATGTTATAATAAAAAGTGTTTGCGGTCACTTTAAAAACCAGTCGGCTTTACTAAAAAAAAATCTCAGTACGGAAATGAATAAAATATAATCTAAGTAAATGCTTACCAAAATGTTAACACTTTCTAAATAAGTGTCTAAAATGTGAACACTTTCTAAACAAGTGTCCCTAAGTCAAATAACCTCTGTCTGCTACCTAACTTGTGAATTGTTATGACGACGGGGGGTCAGAACTAAAGTTCCAGTGAATGTACAAATTATATACTTTTAACTTCAACACTACATATACCGTTCTATCACCATTTTATTTATATTCGGTACTAAAGTTTAACTCTCGCCTATATGGGTAAATCGTACTTATCTACTCCCCAGTAGATCAAAACTAATAATATATATGCAGCTATATGTTTGACATATCTAGGTACTATTCATATTACTCTCCTCGAAGAGTCTTCATCGTTGCGCTATGAAAGAGTATCCTAATTACACACTACACCAGAAAAACAATTTTGCCACGACTTTGGGCCGTGGCTAATCAATTTTGACACTGCCTAAAGCCGTGACAAAATGTGACGTGACAAAATTTTGCCACATCCTTGGCTCATTGCAAAACCATGGCTCTAGGGCATGGAAAATTTACATTGTCATTTTATTATATGATTTAGCCATAGCTTTGGGCCATGGAAAAATTCAATTTGAATATCTGCATATTAATCATATACTTCTACCTGAAGCATAAAGCTCTGGTTTGAACAAAATATGAGCAGGTTATATCCGCCAATACAAATTTATGAGCAGGCCATGCCCACCAAATGTTGATACTGACAAAAAATTCACGAGTGGCAAACACTATCAAACAAAGTTAAAACATAATCACAGGTACAAATGTTTATACTGACAAATAGTTCACGACTCCATAGTGCAAAACATATAATAGCGAAACTAGTAAGATTCTCAGGCTCCACACTGACAAACACTATCAAACAAAGCAAAGTTGGAATTCCTCTCATTCATTCATCATAGGCTTTTCTTAAATTACTTTCAGCTTTTGCTCCTTTGGCATATGCTCTTCGATTTTCTAGTTTAAGCAGTCATGAAAGTCAACTTGAAGTCTGAAAGTGTTATTTGAGTGCCTGAGCCTTAAAATTCTCAGTAAAATGGCTGAGAGTTGAAGAATAAAGCTGAGAGGAAAAAGTAACAACCATATTGACATATAATAGAATAATCTGGATAGAAAATGTCATAAACTAAACGCAAAAGAAAATGCATAGTACACAGTTTCAGTGACAATCTGCAATACGTTATTCATCATCCACGTTTAAGCCATTATTCATAAACAAAGCATTCACAGGACCATGCACATTGATTAATGTACATATATCTTGTAAATGGTTGGAGCATCCTGCTTTTATCGAGTTCGCATTAATATACGCAACATTTGGCATTGATAACAAAACAGAGATATCATAAAATTACTCGACGGAAAGATAGAGTCAAGATAAGAAAATAAATAGCGGAAAGACTTCGCTGCTGTCATCAACCAATCTATATGCTACTATATCGAAGGCTGGTGCATCATCTAGTCCGTGTTTAATGACTGCATTGTGTGTTGTACAGTTTGTGGTGACCTTGTATCCAAGATGTACAGATTGAATTCGTTGAGTATCTGCCAAGTGTAAATTTGTTTCATAAAATTTGGAGTTTTTCATATTTTCGTACCCAGGTTCAATTCTTCAGAGGAATGTTATTTTTTTTGCAAGTTGGTTGAAGCAAAATCTCTTTTTTCAGACCTTACATCTTTATAACACATTTCTATCATTTCTAAAGACAATCTCCTCAAGTTTTAAAATATACAACTGTCATTTAAGGTATGTGTTTCTTTTTCCTTTTTCCAAAAAGAAACACATTTCCAATTTAATAGTTTTGATCATTGCTTTTACATGATTATGAAATATAGCAGGGAGTATAGTTTATGTAACTGTTAAGGATAGATTTTGAAGTCGAGAACTATTTTTAATCATTTCTATTATACCTCTCTTTACCCAAAAATTTATTTAAACTATAAAACAGGGATGAAAAAAAATCAGACACTAAAATCTATAATTAGTTAAGTACCTTGTCACATGTTGTTAGGAAATTACCTTTGCAAATAATCTGCATACTCCATTGCTTATGTATTCCATACTTAAAAAGATTGAAACCTATCAAACAATCATTTTATGGCATTCAAGAACACATGTATTCGTCCATATGTCACATTGATTTTTTTTATTTTTACATAGAGCTTTCTGTGTATGTGTATTTATTCTATAAAAAACAAATGTCAAAAAGCGATAAGTTTAGAAGATAAAAAGGAAAATTCAATTTGAGCTTAAGATAAGAAGAAAGAGTAGCACAAATTGGGATTTATGTTATTAATAATAAAACTACTCAAAATCTAGGTCCTGGAGTGTAATACATGCAAATAAGCTAGGTTCTGCAGTGTAATAAAATTACTCAAAATCTAGGCTGCTGCTATTTTAGAATTACAGTAGAAGTTGTTTGGTTAATAGAGTTCTTTGCTTTTTATAAGAATCTTGAAATTAAAATTTGCGGTAATACATGAAAATATTTGAAAAAATCAGTGCGAGAATCTTGAAATTAAAATTTGCAGTAATACATGCAATCTGGTTATTGAACCTAGACTTGCAATTGTTATACCACTTCTTTTACATTAATTCCACTAGCTGCAAGGGTTAATACCTTATAAAAAACAAATAACTATTTGTTTATTTACTTTATAAATTGAAATAACTAATCTTATTTTAGTAGCTAAGTAGTAAAATATTCATCACTGAAAAAAATGTAGTAACTAATAAGTAATTAATACATAATCAACATAAGCTAACACAGTATCTGGTTTGCCTCCTAAATTTTCATATTCATTGCAACTATCATCAGTGGTGTAGCCAGGATTTTTTCTTTTCATGTTGTCTATATGATTATGTATAAACATCATTTCACACCATAAAACAAACACAACTAAATATAATTATATCACAATATTCGATTACAAAAATGATCAATTATTGATCTTTCAAACAAACAAAACATACCTATGTTGCACTACTTTAAAGTTGCCCACATCGAGTTCTCATGTTTTGAAAGCGAACGAGAATTGTATCGTTGCTAATCTCTTTGAATATATCTTTTTCAATGTATGCAACGCAACTATCATTCAACCATTCATCTCCCATTCGACTTCGTAGGTCATTTTTCACTATATTCATAGCAAAACATGCTCTCCTCATCGTTGCAGTTAAAACGGGTAGGATAAGTGATAATGTCAAGAGCTTGTAAACCAAATTATACACAATTTTTTTTGTCAACACCATCTTCCTAGCCAAATCACCGATCCTTTCACATCTTTAAACATCTCATTAGACTTCATATCAATTTCATAAATTTCCAACTGATTATAAAGATCCATGCGTTCTGCTTCAGAAAAATCATCGGGATAAAATTCAGATAATCGAACTAACTTAACTTTGTCAAAAGAGGCAAATGAATCAACTGGACTAAGCGAGGACATACAGAGAAGTAATTCTGAATTTACCTCATCAAAGCGGTTGTTAAGCACAACAATCTGCTTATCTAGACAAAGATAAAACAAATCAACTCGATAATGATGTAAATTTGTAATCATTGGTCCTCTTCTTGATCTACCCAAAAAATGTAATCCTCATCCATATTCGAAATAGGAATTTGTTGATTGGTGCAGAAAGAGTTAACCTCTTTTAGAAGAGTGTCCCATCCACTAGCTTTCATTTTATTTAACCTCTCTTTAGATACTTTTACCAACATCAATGCATTTACGATATCTTGATCTTTTCATTGTAGTGCCTTGGAAAGATCATTAGTAATTGCAAGAATGCTTTTCATCAAACGCAAAAGAAATATGAAATCATAAGATTGCAACACTTTGATTAAATTTAAAGGTTCCCCTTTTTATCACTTGACATATCTTCCACTAGATCGGTAAGGACATCAATAACCGAAGGAAACATAACAATTAAATTGACTAGTGTACCATAATGTGAACCCCAACGTGTGTCACCAGGTCGTTTCAAACTACGTTCTTGATTTAATCTCTGTCCACTATATAGTTCACCACTTTCAAGCTGATTAAATATTCTATTTGCTTCTTTTTCTCTAAGAATGTCCCGACGTTTGCATGAAGCTCCAGCGAGATTTACCAAATTATTAACCAAGTAAAAAAACTCTGAAATATGGTCTATATCTTTGGCGACACGAACAAATGCTAATTGAAGTTGATGTCCAAAACAGTGAACATAGAAAGCAGACTTGTTCTCATTTAGAACAAGTGTTTTAAGACCATTAAACATGCCTTGCATATTACTTGCACCATTTTAGCCTTGGCCTCGCAACATAGACATACTCAATTCATGTTTACCAAGAAAAGCATCAAGTGATGTTTTTAAAGAAATTGATGTCGTATTAGGAACATGCACCATGGCTACAAACCTTTAAATTACACTTCCTCTCTCATCCAAAAATCTTATAACAATTGTCATTTGTTCTTCAATTGATGTATCACGAGCTTCATCAATCAATAAGAAAATAGTCCTCCAGAAAGATGTAGATGTTGTAAGATAGTGTCTACAATTTCCACGGCAGTACAATTGACTATATTTTTTGAATATCCGGTGATGTCATCTTATTATTTTGTGGTGCATTTTTTAGAACAACTGCATCAACCGATGGCTTTTTGTGAGCGAGCCATTGTAGAAGCTTAAGAAAATTTCCTTTATTCATCGATTCTTCGGGTTCTTTATGGCCACGAAAAGGAAAATCTTGATGTAACAAATATCAAATGCATACAAGAGATGAGTTTAATTGATGTCGATAGTCAATTTTGCTTTGGGTTGACTGTCTCTCGATTGCCATTGCAATATGCTGATTTTGATTCATCAAATTCTCGGCCTATATATGTTGTTCTATGAGTATCTGAAATAGCATGTTCTTTAAGTCTTTCATTATGTTTCCAATTCCTAAACCCCTCCTGAATAAATACGTCACTTGTATTTCTACTCATTGATTGGGGATGAAATAAGTAGCATAGCAAGCAATATAATCCATCTTCTTTTACACTATATTCCAATCAATTCTTATAATCGACAAACCATGATTGATTAAAATCTCTAGCTCTTCCAACCAATTATTGTTTGTGGAAGTATTTGCAAAGAAGGCTGACAAGGACCTTTTGGTAAGTATGCCCTTCTTACTGTATCTTGATCATTTGAATCATAATCCAAAATTTGATGTCTTAAACTAGGATCGGATGGAAGATTTGATAAATCGACATGAATACGACTACGAATTACCGAATTTGCAATAATTGGGTTTTGATTATCATCACCAACTGCATTACTAAAAGGTGTAGCAGCTTCAGCATCAGTGTAAACATCTTCAATGGTTCTCTTAAAATATTTTCGCATATCTAGAATATTACCAAAAAAAAAAATGTTTTCAACACTCAGTTGAAGGCATTGATAGCAAAATAAATAAATTATGTTTTCAACACTCAATTAAAGCTCGTCCTATGCAGGTAACAGCTAAAATTGGGTAAAACACATTACACAAAAAACCACCAGGTCCTCTTAAACCCTAATACCAAAATCACAATTAAAAATATGGTTTAGTTATACTTAATTTATTTGATAAGTAGATGCAGTGGCGTACCCATTGGAAGAGCTGCATGGAGGAGGAGCTGCGACTGCGTGGAGGAGCTGCGATTTCTGGAGGTGGCGGGAGGATTGGGGCTGCAATTAAGTTTTCGTGAGGAGCGGTTTCTAGAGCCGAGAGCGATTCCTTTTTCTTTTTTTCCTAAGTGACAGTTTTGTTATTTTTTTAGATGAAGAATACTGGGGGGGGGGGGGGAGGGCACGTGCCCAGGCCAGCTCGCACGTGCCTCCGCCCCTAACCGTCATTATAAATAGTTGTGAGGTATCCAACTCTCCACTTTCATACAAGGATATGGCTTAGGAAGAAAATACTTTGTATGAATAATCACTTGAAACACATGGTCGTGGGAATGGGAAGAGTTGAGGGTGAACTTTCTAGTGTCTATCTGCAAGAACATTTGACAATCTATTTATATACCTAATTATGTGTTGTGATGTGATTCAAGGCATATTTCCTCAAAGTTTATAAGTGAAACTGAGTTCTCCATTTTTAACAACAAGTAACTTAGCACACCATGTGTTAAAAAAATTGCTTGAAACTAAAGGCAACACGCAAGACTGAGAAGGAATTTTTAAATTTTAAAAGAGATAAACCCAGCATTAGCAACCATTCTCATACGCTTAGTAAAAACGAGGGTGCAGATTGCAAAATTTTAGGCATAATGAATGGCTAAAATCATCCTGTCAGTGTTACTAACTTTTGCTGAACAAATTAAAAAGGTGTCTAACTTGAATGCTTTATTTATACTGTATACTGCTCCTTATGATCTACTGAATACATCAAAAATGAAGAATTAAAGCACATGTTTTTTCAGTGATTATGAAAATATATAAATAAAAGTGAATTTTCTATATAAGAAGAGAAGCAAATATAAAATAGCACATATGTGTTAAATTTGGTGATACAAAATCATAAATTGATTGGAACAAATTTGCAAAGAATAGAAAGTAAATATTTTTATAATGGGAATGCATTGATTGCATTTGATGAGATGGTAGAGAAATAAATGAAGGGATTAATTTCTTCCATCTATGCTAAAGAAACGGATTGATTTAGTTGTGTGGATTGGGATTTTTTTCTGCTTCTTCCCCTTCTATCTCCTCCATCACGCAAAAATTTCAAAAAATGAAAATCGTAGAACTCCTTGAGCTCTAGACATCCAACAGTCAAGATCGAGTTTAGTTGTGTGGATTGGGAGCATTTTCAGCTTAAAGTCGTGATGTTTAAGCATAATTTTTAAGCTAAGGAGGGCATCGCAGTCTCTGACGTTCGGCGCAGGCGGCGGTGTTGCATAGCCCTATGGTGTGGTGAACTCAGATTGTTGACCAGTAGCCTCGACTGTCGTGCGGTTTGGAAACCCGAGAATCTCGTATGGGTTCGGTTATTTCTGTCTTCACCTGGAAACGATGATGAAGGGAAACGCGTGATGGATGGAGAGGGATTTGCTGGCGCGGAGTGGGGTATAGTTAATTATTAATTATATTAAGTTAATTATTTATTTAATTAGTTTCTAAAGTAATTAATGTATAAACAACCGTATCTCATTCAAATCTTATCAGAATTTGATGATTTAAATTGCGTTGGATTCGTATCAAAGAGCTCTACAACACGGAGCTGACTAGATCAGAAACGAAGCAAATTAGAATTCAAAGCAAATTTAATCCAAACGGTTCTAAAATCATCATTTAAAGACCGACGAAGTGGAAACCAAATGTGAGAACTTCTTCTCACTCAAATTATTTCATAGTTGTAATGGCCCGTCCCGAACCAGTTGGCATTTCTTCGAAATGCGTTGTCCTGATGTACAACCAGCATGGGATGGTCATCAAAGGAAAAGGTTGAAACGATGAACTAACAAAGAACCTGTAGTATATCTCACAGCACGTGGAACAATATATAATAATAACATAACTTGACATAAAACAAACGAGATAGTGCTTAAGCTGAAAACTAAACCATCATAGTAGCGGAAAATTTAAAATACAACTTATGATCCAAACCATCTTTATTACAACTTTTAAAACCGTCTCTAAAACAAAACAGGAAGGTATACTACTAATGCCCAAAGCAGTGACCCGCAACAACACAGGGAGAATATATGGAAATGATACGTGTAAGCCTCCTGCTCGTCTCCGGACAGCTACTTGTGCATAACCAGCTAATATGTCTATAGTCTGCTCGTTTAGGAGCACGTAGAGTAATAAGAAGAGACATAAAACTCTGGATCAGACAAAAGTCTGGAATGAACGATAAGTAGCGAAAAACAGAACAATAACAGGTATACATAACCATACCTGAACCTGGACCTGCTACCAAAGAGTTAACACAACAGGATATACAATACTCTAAGGTGACACTAACACATGGTGTGAAAATAATGGGGAGGGGGTGTGCATGTCATGGTGATGGCAAACATCAAACATAATAATCATCCTCACATCTCTTACTCTGTGCGTGAAGTATATGATATCTACCACTTTGATCACCCAATTCTTTGCTATGATCACTCTGCCCCATGGAGTCATGACGGCTTCACTGCACTGATCCATAGCCACTAATCCTTCGCTATGTCCACTTTGCTCCATGGAATCATAACAACTCCATTGCACTAGCTCATAGCCCTGCTACAATCACTTTGCCCCGTGGAGTCATGATAACTCCACTTCACTGATCCATAGCCAATATCCGTTTCTCTATGGTGAGTCAAAGCTATAGACATCGATAACCCCATTGCACATGTCCCGCAACAAAGTCCAATTCATGAAGTTAACTCATTGGTTCCCATCTGGATCCTGAGTTCTACTTCCTATTTGGACTACCTTTGCATCTCGGGTTTTGTTCAAATTGAAGTTGGTCTTCAGAAGTCATCGCGTAGAAATAGAATTACACACTCGTTTTAGTTCGGTGTAAAGTGTTCAAGTTCCCCCATTTGGTTCAGTTCGCTCACCCTTGCTCGATTCTCCACTTGGTTCGGGTGCTCGCCTTCCGCTCGGTTCGGGTTGCCACCCTCCATTCGGTTCGGGTCCTCCTGCCACCACTCCAACTTGTTTTGGTTCGATGGCTCCAGTGTCGGTTCGGTTCCTGCTCACCATTTCCGATCCGATCCCCACGCCCTCGCTTCCGATCCGAACCCAACTCCAATTCTGTGCAAATGGCCTTCCTTCTTGCCAAGTCTCCTCTTATGCCGAGTTCTGGTCCAGTTCGAATTTCCTTACTCGGTTCTCCGATCTGATCCGAGCCCTATAATCTGATCTGAAACCTTGTACATTTTCCAGAAAGCATATATCATCCATTTTCGCCATACGACGGTGTTTTCAACCATTCTAACTTTATAATCAAACATAAAACATTCCAAACAGTAGTAATATAATATAGGATCAGTCAACAAGGTCAAAACATCAAGCACATAGGTAATTTTAGATCAAACATACCCCAAAAGCATGATTTTCCCCTTAATCCCATTAAGCTTGTTTTAACTATAGGACTAGCAAAATATGTCCAAATTAACCCAAATTTTTATTAGAGCCCTAAAATAATATTTAAGATTTTTTACATATTTTTCCAGAATTTAACATGCATAATTTCGCTAATTATCACTAATCACCCCCAATTAGCCATAATCAGTGAAAAACAATTCAAATCACTCACCTTAGCCACAAATAAAACTTGCAATCTGAAACTCTACTGTTTTGGCGTGGTTTCCAATGCAACACAGCAGTTCCAACTCTAATTTGACACTAGTCTTCCTTGATTTGGTGTAGATTACGTTAATACGCAATTATAAAGTGATTTGCGAGTGGTTTAGAAGGTGGAGGCCATTGTTAGGGTTCAAAGGATGAAAGTGGCTGCTGGAAAAATGATAAAAACTAATTTCCCAAACCCTATCAGCCTCCCCATAACCCTAATCCCGAAATGGGTTATGGGTCTAGCTGCTAATCACCCTAATTAGGCCCAATTAAGCTGTTTTTCACCTTCTAAACCTTGTTTCAGCCGTGTCTCCCAAATGGTAAGTCCGTTTGATCAATATGACCACTCTACGGAAAGGTAAACCATCATCTAAATCCAATAGAAGTGGTTTCAGGTCAAAACTCCTTACCAATCAAAAGTTATAGGCGAAACAAGATTCGCCAGGGGTAAAATGGTCATTTAAAATTTGGTAAAAATCGTGAACATGAGAAATTACCCCAACAGTCGTTCCCCAAAGTTACACGACCATACGACTTCGTATGTAAATTAAATAAATATTCTACGATCCTCTGATGCGTAGAATGCGGGTCGTTACAACAGTTATCATATAATAGGTTGCAGACGGGGCTTAGTAGCTCCTGACACTACTTTCTGTACAAACCATGGATGATTTGTATGTTACGTTCGTTGTATAAAATATATATGAGATGTGTAAATAAAATATATATGTGATGTGTAAATAAATATATATATATATGTATATATGCGATGTGAAAAATAAAATATATATGCGACGTGTAAATATGTATATATATATGTGTATATGCAATATGAATAAAATCTATATATGCGTTGTGAAAATTATATATATATATGCATTGTGAAATAAAATATACATATGCGTTGTATTAAAATATAAATGCGTTGTGAAAATTATATAAATATGCGAAGTGAAAAACAAATATATATGCAATGTGAAAAATAAATATATATGCGATGTGAAAAATAAATATATATGCGATGTGAAATATATATACACACATATATATGCAACATGAAAAATATTTGTTCATTAAAAATATAATTTTTAACGTATATATGGAATATTTAAAATGGTCAAGTAATGGAATAATTATTAGATTGTTAAAAATATAACTTTTAACATATACATATGCACTGTATAAAATTGTAATGTAATGGAATATTCAATTTTGATTTAAAATTGAAATGGAAGTTGGAATCATTTTTAAAACGAATTTATAAAATACATTTTTAAATGGAAATCGACGATATATATATTACATATATTTAATGGCTTGAATAGAACACGCTGCGCAATGACTGTTCCCGAATTTCAACCATTAACTTCAAATTAATGTAATGGGAGATCCGACCGTCAGATTCTCCTAAAACAGAACCCTTGGGTTCGTATCGAAAAGAGCTTTCCAACGATAATAAGAGACTTGAAATGTAATGGTTAGATTTTAAAATATGTCCAAATCAATTTCAGAAAAGATCGTTATGGATGCAGTTCGGTGGCCGTTATTGGAAACCGACTGTAAGGGCCTAAATAATTTTTTTAAAAATATGGAAAAATTGTGTAAAATCATAATAAATGATTTGGAAAGATTTTGGATGAAAAATTCCATATTTGAAAAGATAAAAATATATTTTTATCGAAATGAACTAGTTATTGACTAGAATAATAATCCAATTATTTTTAGAAATAATAAATTGAATTGAGAAATGGTTCTAATATAACCAGAATTTTCCAACATATGAATTGGAATGGATTTGAGTGGAAATAATCTTCGGAATATTTTCGATATTAGATTCCATGATTATACGGATATTGTTGAGGAATTTGGAAGATATAAATATCGTTATTCCGAATACAATATTTGTTGGTTTCAGAATTTGATGTTAAATATAAGTCGATATTATTTCTATTCAGAGCCTTATATTTAATATCAAATTGGATTTTGGTGTTTACAATGAACAAAGTTTTAATTAACAGTCGTTCTTTAACCCAATTAACAGTGGAGATATGATTTAGAATCTATAAATCTTTTTATTAAGATTTAATGGAAATTTTCCAAAGTAAAGTTTTCCAATTTAATATATTAAATTGGAATTGAATGGAATTCGATTTAGTAATAATCGAGATGGGTTTCTGTAAAGGAAGACCGTTACTACTTATGGAATTTAAAAGGCCTTGTCGCTATTCCACTTATAGTATTAGTTTGATACGGAAATTTATATCGATTATATACTATCACGATTTCCATGAAGATTCCATTTTGATGGAAGATGATTTTGGATTTATCGTGAATTTTGTTTTAAATGACATTGGTTCTTTAACCTAGTTAATGACAGGATTAATTTCCATAAAGTTGAATAATCATTAAGTAATGGTTTGTGAGATTAAAACTGAACCAGAGATTTAATAAATCTTTAATTAGATTGAAATGAATGAATGGTAACTAAATTTACCAAAACATGAGATGTGGTATAAACCAAATACACTTGGTTGCTGATACCGATTGTGTTTGATTGATTGTTTGGATTGTGCTCGACAAGTTTATGAGCAAAATATGCTTTTATATTTAGCATTGGGTTGGGTAGAAATATTTATATGCTAGCATCTTGTGAAATACTTAATGATTTGATATGAGAGGTGTAGTGATGTTGTTGAGTTCATTTCAAATTTAATGATCGATTTTGAAATGATATTTAAATGTATTCCCAATCTTGGACAGGGAATGTTTTATAAAACAAAAAGGATTTCGAGGCCTAAACCCAATGTTGTCGAGATGATTTCGAAATATGTAATGTGTTTGACATTGTAATTCATCACATGACCAATTAGTTGTTATTGATGATGTATCTGTTTGGTGGCGGAGAATTTATTCTCTTGCCTAACACGCTTCTTTGAGACGTACGAGCTCAAAGGTTATGTGATTAATAGTGACTGATCATATGTGTGAATTGCTAATGAAAAGTACTATATTGTGGTAAGTACTTGTGATTATTATGTTGTGAAATGATTTTCCCTACTTCAGGATATAAAAATGATTTAGTACGTGGCTAAAGATTCTGGTAACCCAGACGACTAAAAGTATGGGTGAGATGGCGGTGTAGTTCCCCAGAGTGTGGAATGGAGCATCGTCAGTGTAGCCTGCTCCATCGTGGGAGGTGCACATTTATATATCGAGTTGGTGAGGTGCGTGCCCTTTTCCTTGTCTAAGGGGAGCCCGATATTTGGTTGCATACTTGTTTGTATGCATTGTTATGTTTTGGAATTTATATTTCCAAAGATTTTGGTTTAAGATCCCGAAGTGAAATCTACTTTGATATAAAAGCTAGACATGTATTTCAAATGATTTGAAATAAGAATCGGGAAATAAAGTCCAAAGGAATAATTTCTGTAAAGTGAATTGGATTTCGAAAATCTATATTTGTGGTTAAGCCTAAATGGGTAGATTGGAATATTTGCATGTTGTTTGATGCATTGTAGATCCATACGTCTATTATTGGTTATTATTTATGTACTAGTATTCATGGGGGTAAACCCATTCCGTGTTATGCGGCATGGTCCCGTGATTGACCTTATTTTAAAGAGAAAGTTTAATAATTGTTTTGAGTTCTCACACCAGTCCCATGACTGACTTGGAGTTTATTGTTTTAACCTAAACTCTGGATGTCCCTATTTTCCACACGGGCAGCTAGTAGTTTGGGTTTAGCAAATCATTTCATTTAGCAGGATTCTGGATTGAAGCTTAAAGCTATGTCCAGAGCATTGATAGTCTTCCGCGTTAGTTTATTTGTTTCCGCTGCATTGTACTACATTTATTGTAAATCTATTTTCCGCTGTATTATTTCCGATACTCCGATATTCTGTACTCTGACGTAACATTATTATTATATTTATAAAAGTCTTCTGTTATTTGTTCTAATGTGTTGTGTGCCCAAAGTTAGCGTATCCGCCTTTTTGGTTCGATTTAAGTCGGTTTAATGATCGATTTGGATCGACCGAGAGGGAGGGTCACTACATGAATGTAAAAATAGAACAATACAAGAATATGCAAGACCTATGTTATACGATAGTAATTTACCAAGGAATTTTTGGGCTGAGGCAGTTGCAATAGCTTGCTATATTACTAATAGAATTTCAATTAGACCTTTAACTCATAAAACACCCTATGAACTTTTGTATAACAATAAACCAGAAGTATCATATTTTAAAATATTTGGAAGTAAATGTTTTATACTAAACACGTAAATAATTTAGACAAATTTGATTCAAAATCCGATAAAGGAATTTTGTTGGATATTCAGAAAGAAGCAAAGCTTATAGAGTTTTCAATACCCGAACCAAGACTATAGAAGAAACGAAAACTATAAAAGTATAATTCAAAACAACGAAGACGAGTATGGAAATGAAAGTAATGAAATAAATTATGAAGATAATTAGCAAAATAAAATAATGAGATTGAGATTGCATAGAGACCATCCTGTAGAAAATATCTTAGGAGATATTAAATCTGTCGTTAGAACTCGTAATCAATTAAATAATATGAGTAATACAACATTTATATCAACTATGGAACCCAAAAATCCAAAGGAAGCTCCTTCCGATGATTGATGGATACTCTCTATGCAAGAAGAACTGAATAAGTTTATTAGGAATGAATTATGGGAACTTGTTCCTAGACCAAAGGATAAAACAATAATAGGAACAAAATGGGTCTATAAAAATAAAAAGAATGAACATGGTGAGGTATTAAGAAATAAGGCATGACTAGTAGCACAAGGTTATACTCAAGAAGAAGGAATAGATTACGATGAAACTTTTGCCCCCGTAGCAAGACTAGAGGCTATTAGAATTTTACTAGCTTTTGCAAACTATAATAATTTCAAATTATATCAAATAGATGTCAAGAGTGCCTTTCTAAATGGATTTGTCAAGGAAGACGTATATGTAGAGCAACCACCCCTATTTAAAGATGAAAAATTACCAAATCACGTATATAAGTTGAAGAAAGCATTATAAGGATTAAAACAGGCACCTAGGGCTTGGTGTGATAGATTACGAAATTATTTATTACAATCAAACTTTGAAATAGGAAAATTAGATAACACTTTATTTATCAAGAAGAATAACAAAGATATACAACTAGGACAAATATATGTTGATGACATAATCTTTGGGTCAACAAATGAAAAAATGAACAAAGAATTTTCAAATATTATGACAAAAGAATTCGAAATGAGCCATATAGGAGAATTATCATTCTTTTAGGTTTACAAATTCGACAATAAAGAAGGGAATGTTTATTAATCAAGAAAAATATGCAAGAGATTTAATTAATAAATACAATCTAACAACAACAAATTGTAGACCAACACCTATGACAACTAATATTCCTTTAAGTAAAGATGATACATCAAAAGATGTTGATCAAAAACAATATAAAGGAATGATAGGATCATTATTATATATAACCGCTAGTAGACCATATATAATGCATAGTGTATGCCTTTGTGCAAGATATCATTCACAACCTAATGAAACTCATTTAATACCCGTAAAATGTATTCTGAGATATGTAAAGCACACATTAGATTTTGGATTATTCTATCCTAAGAATGATTCATTCGATTTAGTTTCGTACTGAGACACTGATCATGCAGGATGCAAATCCGATCGTAAAAGTACTAGTGGAACATGTCACTTTTAGGACATCCTCTTATATAATGGTTCAGTAAAAAGAAAAATACCGTATCTTTGTCAACAACTGAAGTAGAATATATATCTACTGCTTTGACTTGTTCACAAGTAATATATATGCAACAAACTTTAAACGATTTTAGTTTAAGTATAAATAAATCACCTGTATACTGCGATAATGCAAGTGCTATACATATTTCTAAGAATTCAACTCATCATTCGAGAACTAAACATATTGATGTGAGACATCATTTTCTAAGAGATAACGTAAGTAAAGAAATAATTTCACTAGAATTTATAGAAACAGATAAAAAAATTGCAAATATATTAACTAAAGCTTTAAATGAAGTAACATTCACTAAATTTAGGAGAGAATTAGGCATATGTTCATTAAGTGAGTTAGAGTAATTAAATATAGTAATATATATAATAAGAAATCAAAATAATAAAATTTAAAATAAGACTATGTCGACATAGAGTTTTTGGTTTGTCTACATATAACTGCCAAAATTTTAAAATTTAATTCCCACCAAAAGTTAGTTATTTCAACTATTTAAACCTTTTATTTCAACTTTTCTACTTCATTTTCATTCTTTTTCTCTGTAAAAACTCTGAATTGAATAATACAATGGCCTTCACTAATCCAAATACTCAAATCAACTCTGATCCATACGCTGGACCATCTGAGGGTCCGTTACAACGACTATCTAGGGTGATCAAAATTAAAGAAAAAATGGAGTATTTACTGCAAATGGTGGATGAGAAGCAAGTACTCCAGATTATGATTAGTCAGGAGCAAAATAGGCAAGGAAAAGTAATGAGAAGTCTCTTAATGTTTATAATGGATAACGAGATTAATATGATTATCATTGATGATGAAAATCAAGTCATGGAAGCGGAGGAAGAACCTGAAGAAGAACCAGAAGAGGAAGAAGAAATGATGGAGGAGGAAGAATAACAAGAGATTCAACCAACGATTATGGACGAAGATGATAATGTTGAATGCGTAGGAGAGATTCTATTTGATGAAAATGGGAATGTGATCGAAAAGAATGGAGAATTTTTCTTCATTATCCAAACTGTCCAGTTCACAAATCTCCCATTGTTAAAAATAATTAGTGATTAAGGTTTTCTTCTATTCTCGTTGTATTACGTTTTTACGATATATCGTATGTGTATAAATCTATATAGTTGTACAAAGTTGTGTCTAAGAAAATTGTCGTTTATAATTAGTTATCTCTCTTTTAAAATATAAAGAATGATTAATTAAGGGAGAGTGTTGTTGGATAGTTACTTATATTCTATTCATAGAATTATACAATTTAGGAGGAGTATCTTTAAGATTTCTTTTTGATAATGCCAAAGGGGGAGAAATTATAAAATATAGGCATAGTTTATAGGATTCTTACAGATAGGGGGAGTATTAGAAAGAATATCATCAACAGGTATATACAGGTGCGATATTTTATAAACTAAGGTTGTCATCATAAAAAAGGGGGAGTGTAACAACCCGGAGAATCAGAACCAATTTAAAAAATTTATTTCCAGTAATTTTGGCAAAAAATACATCATAATTTAAAATTTTCATTTTTAAATAATAACCAAGCCCTTAAAAATAGACATTTTGAATAAGACCTCTGTTTTCGACGAAACCACTTTTGTTGGATCCGGAATGTCCAATTATTGCTAGATTTAAAATTATATAATTTTTGGAATTAATATATGAGCGTGGTAAATTAAAACACGTTTGGTAATTTTAGTTTGAATTGGATCAACCGAAAAAATGTCATTTTTCAAACGGTCTCCAAATTCGACGAAATCAATTTTGTTAGTACTGTATCGTCCAGACATAGCCAGATTTAATTTCAAAATTTTTTAAAATCAGTATGTGGTCCCGGTAAATTAAAATGTATGTTCAAATCCAATATTGAATGTTTTATATTTTAATTTGAAGAAAAACTGACTGAAAAAGTCGAATGAGCTTACGAAACATATTCCATTGTGTCCAAAAGGGGGTATTTAGCTAGGGCGACACTAGTTGGGTTTGATATGGAGTTCGGGTGGGAAATAACTATTTTTGGAATTAAAAAGAATTAAAAATAAATTATAATAATATAGGGGCCAATCACGATTTTTCCTTTTATTTATTCGTTCGCTCAAAAACCCCCATAACCCTCGATCGAATGGCGGCTCCCTTTCCAGCCTTATCTCTTCGATTTCTCCCAATCCACGCTGTAAAGTTCTGCGATTCTTTAGGGAATTTTGTAGATCTCAGTCCCCTCTTCAAATCCATATAAGACAAACCTTCTATCGTGCAATATTTTGTTCGAACCAACCCCGCAAACATACGCCGTTCATCGCGCCGCCACGCCTCCATACCACCGTCGAGTTCAACGTCAGGGGGGCCTACTGGTGCGCCTCTCCTAGCTCTACGTCGTGGTATAATCTGATCATCTTCAAACTACATGGATTGAGAGAAAGATCGGACCATAGTTTTGAATCAACCTGAAAGTTAATGGCTTTGATAATTTTAATAGTTTACAACACTTAAAGCATTACAAAGTTTGATTATAGAATAAAAATCATATCTTTTTCATACGTTGTCGAAATGCAGTGAAACAAGAGACATTGGGATTGTGACGTCGTACACTACATTTTAGAAGTGACCGGAGAAATTTTAGAGCTAGCCGTCAAATTAGAAGGAGCGGAACCAAATGTGAGATTTCTAAATTTAAATAAATTAGAGAAAAATGTAATAGGTTGCAGGCGGGGCTTAATAGCTCCTGACACTACTTTCTGTTAAACCATGGATGATTGTGTGATAATTGTGGTGTGAAATTGATTGTGATTTTGAATGGTTGATTGTGGTTGCAACAAAATTGTTTATGTTTGTGGTAAATTCATTGTGTAGTGAAAATGAATGGTATTGTTGAAATTATGGAAATGAAATTATTGTAATGCTGCATGGCCTAGGTTAACGGAGGAGCCGTGCTCAGACACGGTGCCAGTGCTAAATACCCTGTCGTTATAATGCTGAAATTTTCTGAAATGAAGTATATAAAATATTCATGTTTAAAATAAATTACTTGAACAATGAAAATAACATTTTTATTGTATGTATGAAGTATATAAAATATTCATGTTTGAAATAAATTGTTTGAACAATAAAAATAACATTTTTATTGTATGTACAAGTGTATAAAATATTCATGTTTGAAATAAATTGTTTGAACAATAAAAATAACATTTATATCGTATGTATGAAGTATATAAAATATCGTTTGAACAATGAAAATAACATTTTTATTGTATGCATAAACTAAATAAAATACTCATGTGTTAAAACATATTTTTATTCGCCAAAAATATTATTTTTATCATGTATGTGAAGTAATAAAAATGACAATGTGTTGAAATATATTTTTAATAGTTAAAAATATTGTTTTTATCATAAGTATAAGGTGTATAAAATAACTATGGGTTGAAATAAATGATTGTTTATTGAAAATATTATTTTTAACGCGTATATGAAATGTTAAAAATAACCATGCATGAAAATAATTATTTGTTTGCTAAAAATATTATTTTTAGCTTAGATATGCGTATATATACACATGCTAAACAGGTAAATGGATTGGCTGTTGAGTAAAAAAATTATTTGTGTGCCCGACAAATAGGTAAACCTTAATGAGTCGGCTGCGCAATTTTATTTATTATATAAACTCCTATGAATTCCATTGGATGCGGTGTGCTGATTGTTCTGTGTGAGATTATAAATGTCGTCATAGGATAGCAACAATTAATTTTGAACTACACTACATGGTATACTTCATGAAGATATCATACTCTATCATATTCCATATAAGCATCCGGTGCTTATATGACGAGGTTGGAATTATCATACAAGCGAGAGGCTTGTATGGCGATGACTACATTTCAGGTTGAACCGAAGGCAAACTATTGATGTCATAGCATATCATATTCCATATAAGCATTTGGAGCTTGTATGACGAGGTTGAGATTACCATATGAGCGAGACGCACGTATGGCGATGATTGAACTACAGGTTGAACTGACGACTGACATGGACTAAATAAAATATAATGGTAAATGGAAAGATTAATAAAAACCCCACATGGGTCTGGAGTTGACAATAATTCACCTCTCCTATTTTTTTTTAGATAAGACACATGGATTATTTATTTTCCAACACTGGGCAAGGTAATGGGATTTATCTCTGGAGTTATGATCTTTACACACTCCCTTGGGCATAGATAGGTCACTAAAAATTGTGTATGCTGTTATTGGATTTATTGGGTGCCTAATACGGCCCAATAAATTTCCATAACGCTCTCCGAACAAAGGAGGATATGGCAAAATTTTCCGAAATTTAAAGGCATTAGCCAAAATTTTGAAGTATAAATGGTTTGGAAATTATCGAATGAATTATATATATATTAAAATAAAACGAATCACACAGCCGCAGTTCGCGTTTTGGAATCATAATTTTAAACGATATACCGGGAGATCTGACATTGGATGTATGTCTGACATTGGATTTCGTTCTGTGTTGATTGATCTCTATTAAATATATATCTTTTTGGTGACGGAGAATTTATTCTCTTGCTTAACACCCTTCTCTAAGACGTACGAGCTTAAAGGTTATATATCGATAGACATCTGTCGCATGGCGTGAATTATCAATGTGGCCTGCTGAGATGCAAGTGATCAAGGCTTTTGTTGAAAAGCAGAATCTTGTGGTTGATGATCAAAGCACAGATTTAAATAACATAGCTTTATGTATAGCGTTAATTCGCGGGCCTTACCCCTTGGTATGAGTCAAAAACGGGATCGTGACTACAGGGAGTGCACGACATTTTTTCTAGCTATGAATGGTGTCATGGTATGGAGCCTAGACATTTATAGTTTTAACCGATGTGGACGATGGATAGCGAGGCGCCTCAGATATATCGATCACTACGGGGCAGATGGATAGGTCTGGTAGGACAGGGAAACGTGTGTTCAGGAATAACCAACCTTCAAAAGTAAGAGAGGACCGGCCCTAAAGATCTAAGGGTTGCTGAGGTTAAGATCCTGAGGCATTTGCTAGAGTGTCTCGAATCAGTGAGGAGCCATCCCTGGCCTCGACTCATGATGGAAATCAAATTTCCAATACGACATTTCGGTTTTGATTGTAAACCTATATATGGTGACATGATATATGGTACCTATGTCGTCTATGATTGATACATTATGATTAAAATTGCTTTTGAAACATATATGCACTAGTGATAATAT
Organism: Allium sativum; assembly: GCA_030737875.1. Classification (NCBI taxonomy): domain Eukaryota; kingdom Viridiplantae; phylum Streptophyta; class Magnoliopsida; order Asparagales; family Amaryllidaceae; genus Allium; species Allium sativum. The sequence goes on along the minus strand of CM060912.1, from coordinate 554,494,614 downwards.
CAAATGATTTTGTTTTACACGTATCAAGCATGTTTTGGCCATTATAAGGTAAAACTCTATCCTCCGGCTTGCGTTGCATTGTGTGATGGGACCTGAGTCTTAGAATGGCTTCATTTTTGTAAAAAACATTACGTTGTTTAAATGATTTACTTGTTTTATGCACTGACAGTCCAATGGAGTAAACTCGTTCCGCGTTAGCGGCATGGTCCTGTGATTAGCCTTATTATTAAATAAGCTAAGTAAGATTTCTCATACCAATCCCATGACTGACTCGTAGTTCGTTTCACTTACAAACTTAGGTGCCCTTATTTCTACACGGGAAGCCAAGTAACAGGTTGCAGGATTTATTTTGGCTTAGCAATATAACTTGGAGTGCGGTTTTATCTAATGGCGAAGACTAGCTTTTATTTGTATTTTGGACCGTTGACATTACCGCCTGTACTATCTTATGTATATGTACTGCTGATCGTGATGTAGACTGATTATTTCTATTTATGTACTATCTGATGTATATGTACCGTTGTTCTCGATGTACACTGATCATTCCTTTTATGCTCTAAGTTGTATCCTTAAACTGTGCAACTCCGATGATGATGTTTATTACATTTCATGATTCCGCTGTCATATTGATGTAAATTATTCTATTTCATGTTTATGCTATAATCTGCTAATGTTATTAATGTGTTATATTCCAGTGATTATTCTTGGTTCTGGGGCACAGGATTTGGGGTTTTCACAGGGAGACTATTGGAGAATGGAGTTTTGATGACAGCAACCTTATTTCAATTATCATTGATTATAAATATATGCTAAAACTTTTTGTATAGAATATACATATATATATATATGTGTGTGTGTGTGTGTGTGTGTGTGTGTGTGTGTGTGTGTGCGCGTGTGTGTGTGCAGGAATTATATACAGGAAATATTACTGAAGACTGTACAGTTTTAAAGATGATAGAGATTCAAAGATCAGAGAAATTTCAAGAATCATGGGTAATCAAGATTTCAAGAGTTCAAGTGTTCATGATTAATATAGTTATAGAGTCCATATTTTGTAAGACTCTAAATACCACTCCAGATTCAAATTCAAATTCTAATTTTCAAATTCTGATTTTCAATTCTATCCTTAATCCTCTCTATTTTATTTTTCTATTTGTTTCTATTTTTATTCTTCTTTGTTTTTCAAACTTAAGTTTTATATATTTATATACTTTATATTTATACTTTATATAGTTTAAAACCTTATAGTTTTATCAATATATTTATATAGTTTAAATTTATGTTTTCATATGTTTTTCAATCATATAATATTAATTTACAACACTAGATTTTTAGTTAAGAATTTCTAGAATTATTTTCATATCAAGACACTTGAAAAATGCTTTAAAAATAAAAAATATACAAGGGTATGTCGACATACCAAAAACACCATGTCGACATACAACTGTCATTTTTTTTTCAACTTTGAAAGGAAGTGTCTTTTCACTATTTGAAATGATTCAGAACCGCTGCAACCTTTCATACTCTATAAAAAGGAGTTAGAATCAAATTTTTTATCGTCTCTTCTTCTATGACTTCATCCTCTTTCTCTACACCATTATTCTTAATCATTTTTATGGTTTTTACACTTATACTCTGCCGAATACAATTCTGTTTTGATCAAACTTCTTCTCTCTACACTCTCTACTCTCTAAATCAAGTGATATTGAAGAGTTATGAGGTTGTTTGTAATTGCTTGGGTTGAGTAAACATTGTTTGTGTTGAATCAAATAGGAATCAGTGTGTCCTAATAGCCGTGAAATCAAGGAAATAGGAGTCGGCGTGTCCTTGTGAGCCATGAAATCAAGGAAATATGAATCGATGTCTCCTTGTGAGCCATGAAATCAAGGAGGTTGTACTTGACTATTGGAAATAGTAATAAAACTCTGCGCAATCCAGCGTTGTGCGGGACTGGATGTAGGAAAAATCCGAACCAGTATAAAATCATGTGTGTTCTTTCCTTTTCTGCAACTTTATTTCTGTTTATTTTGCATTTTTGTCTGAATCTGTATTCGTGATTGTGTTTGTGGTGTTTGATTCATCTCGTAGTTCACATTAGTTTTAGATTTTGTTTAAATTCATACAAACACTATTCACCCCCCTTTAGTGTTTGCTTTGCCTTAACGATCCATTCTGCATTCCCTAACAACAGGAATATCTAACCCTATACGGGGATCATGAATATTTAGGATGTAAACTAATTGGATCATATTAGACTCATAAATCCTCAGTCTATTTTCAATAAAAAAAAGAGTTCAAATAAACATGGATCGAAAAAAGAATTTAGTTTGGAATTTTTTTTGAACGAGCTAGATAGTGAAACTTTATTGAAATGCCTCACAATGACTACCTTCCTTTGATTGAAACTATCTTCTCACGGAAACCTGCCGAGGAGCTAAGCTTAGGACCTGGTCGTAGATTATGAGATGAATGGGGGAAACCATATACTGGTATGGAGCGTGGCATGGTGTTGGACACTAGAAAAGGGGGAGAGGAGCGGAGCAAATGTGGGTGGTCGAAGAAAATACATGAGACATGCAAAAAGGGAAATAGAAAGAAGATGAAGTGGGCAGGCGTGTATAAACAAAAGAAATTGAGGAGGAGGGAAGGCAGGCTGAAGTAGTGGGATTATGGGCGGAGTAAATAAAAAATATATAGAGGAAATGGGTTGGTTTGGACGGTTGTAGAGATAAATGAGGGAAATAAACACTACTACAAAACAGGTCTGTTGCTTCGGTTATTTACGCCATGTTGCTTCGGTTCCACAACCGAAGCAAATGAAGATGACGCAACAGATCAAAACTTGTTGCTTCGGTTATTGAACAGAAGCAACATATGTCTTTTGCTTCGGCCATTCATCTTATATTGCTTCAGTTCAAGAACTGAAGCAAATGTCAATATTACTATTTTTTAAAAAAATGATACCATTTTGGGTTTTTAAACCCCAAAATGGTAATAATTTACAAAACTAACATTTATAATGAAATTAATTAAAATACACACAAACATATGTATTATATATGTATATATAATCCAAATACAAACTGATATTCACATCAAGATACACCATTCTAGAAGATTCAATCCACATGTCAATTAATTGTGTAGCTCCTTGGTCTGCATCTTAAATACATTTATTAATTAACAAAGTTACTGATACAAGCAAGGCAATAACTTATTATATCAGCTCCTCTTCATGACTAGCTCAAATGATTTCTGATATTCACATAATGGAGCAAGTGCATGCTGTGCACATCTATGCTTATTGCATACCTTTTCTGGAAATTCAAATTAAACATAATGTTCAGCTTCTACTCATATTGTCACCATCCTACTACAGCTTTAGTGCAATAGTGACCTGCTGCAGCTTTAATGTGCTAGGTATGATTGTTTTTCCCACATAAATTAGTCTTCTTATCTTTTCCCTTTTCATGACACATTATTACCTTCTGGACTAAAAACAATTGAATTATGATAAGTAGAAATGAACATCTGCACATTTTTGTACATTTCCTAATATGATGCATGAAAAACTATTTTTCTATATTCAAATAAATGCATGCAAAAAGCCTATTAAAAATTCCATCTTAGTCAACCATAAAAATACTAGTATTACCGCATTGGGAAAACCAACTTCGTAATACTATATAAAAGAATTTATTTTGCTGTATTTTTTTAATTATTTAAAACTACATACGAATGACAGCATGTGAAAAAAATTACATACACTATTATAAATTAGCCATCATGCAAGCGCAAAAATCAAATACATAAATAAAGATTCATCAAATACACAGAATTTATATTCATTTCCATATTTCAACAACTTGAAAATTAAAACATTTACCTAAACTGCTATTCTTGATAATGTGCACTCCAACCTGGAATAACATAGTACATCATCAACACAAGCTGAAATACCAAATTTAGTTTAAGGGGTATAAATAAAATAACGAAATGCATAGTTAACACTTAATAGTTTAAGTACATAAAAAATGGTGTACAATGCCAACTCCATGCGTATCATGAATGATGTTCAAGAACCCAGCTTGCAGACCTGCCTCCATTGCTAGTTCAACGAGAAACATGAAGCACCTGGAAAGTATAAGCATACCTTTTTTAATCATGTAAACAAGTTTGATCACATTTTTACAGAAGGTTATTCAAGTTTCAGAAAAGGCCTTGAACGGTACTTTCCAACATAATAAAACTAATGGCACTAACTTAAAAAATGGATAAAGGCTTATAAGTAAGAATACAAGATAATAGAACTAGTAGTACCGTCGTATGTTAGATCACAAAGTGAACCATAGCAATCTGAAATATGTGCAAGCCACAGAAAATATCAACATAACACCACAAAACAGCCATTACAGGAACTGGCCTCTTAAATAATAAATGACTAACCATTGATCATTAGGGTATATGAATATATACTGCTAAACGTCCTATCCTTTCTTCCTTTTGCCTTGGAGCACATGTAATAATCTCATCCACCCTTAGTATCATTTCAGCTGCTTCCGTAGCAGAAAGTAAAACTGCTTGTTCCACTTTGAATGATTCTAAAATACCAAGCTTTTCCATATCACCTACGCTGCGTGACATGACATCAATCCCAGCCTTACTGCTTTGATCATGATGAACCAGAGAACAACATTTCACCTCCATAATCGGAAAGCGGAGTTGTAACTGCTTTGCACCGAACCAGGCCAGCACCAAATAAGACAAAGCAGGAATCCCATCACATCTCATTGTTCCAACCACTACTTTAAGTTTGTAAACTCAATAACCTGCTTAAAATCCAACTCCTCTATAACATGCATCACCGCATTCCCCTCAACAAAAAAAAGCATCTAAGCCCAGCAGAAAATTATACCTGCACCCAAAAACAAATCAAGTTCGTGTGATGCCTGAGATACAAGCACCTTGTTCAGCCGATATCCATGCGTATACTAACATCAAACTCATCACTAACTAGATTAACATAAGAATTTGCAATACTATTGACAACTAGTTCATACTAAGCCCCATCCAAACTACAAGCCTAAAAACCATTAATAACAAAGCGGCTTGAGAATTCATCACCAAAAGTCCCTGAATCATCATGCTTTATGACCCCTCCCTCGCATCAAACTGAGAAAGTCCAGTCTTCAACAACAGAGGACTCGAAAGCCTTGTCAAAATACTTTAGAATAGATCCTCTGCTAACTCCCATACTAGAACTAATAATCCTACTGCAGCTCTATCGAGTATTTGAATTCCTGTATTGTTAACGACGGAGCAAATCAAGCGATAAGATGAGGAGTTTGGGTAATGGAAGACTGGCGAGATTATAGGAATGACAGTCGTTATTCGGTTTTGATCTACGAGTTCAAGCGTCATTCTAGCTAAAACATATCTTCAAATCGCTATTTCATCAAATGGATTTGAGCGCCGCCATGAAATTTCAGATTTTTAGGGTTGAGATTGGAATCGCATTTTCTAACTTTTGCTGTAAGCATTTTGAGATTGGCTACTTTGAGTTCAGTTTTCTTCCCACCCTTTTCGCTTGCATGAGGCTTCTGTTGGGCATGTAATGATGTGCATAGTTGTTTTCCCCTCTCCTTTGAGAAATATAGAACCATTTTAAAGAACACTTAAATAAATAAATACTACACATGTTTTGTTGACAGAATAAAGTAACCAACTAAATATTATTTTTCCCATCAGCATAGTTTGAAACAAAGTGATTGACAAAACAATTGACACCGAAATTATCAAATATTTAGTATATATTATTATGTATACATTATTATTATTATAATAAATTATTAAATAAAAATTATTTATTTATTAGTAACTAATTATAATAAATGACAAGTTATTAACTATAACTAAAAAAATTATTTATTAAATGTCATTATGATTAACAAATAATTTTTTTTATGTTTCTGTAATTTTTCTTAAGATTCATAATAATGATCACAAATTAGTTTGAAATATTTTAGAGAAATACAAATTTTTAATTTTTTTGAAAATATGATATATTAAATTTGATTATTAATTATAATTACAAAATATTGAATGTTAAACGATAATTCTTAATATTTCTTATTAACTACGAATTATTAAATATTTTTCATAATTATTGATTATTTATTAATTATATAACAATTATTTTAAATTAATTAATAAATACTAAATATCACTTCATAAACATCAAATCTTATTATTAGTTATTATTTATCAAATACTAGTCATAATTATTATATAAGTATTGAAGATTAATTATATAATAGTCATTATCAATTACTAACGACTAAAAATTAACTATTAAACATTATTTATTTATTGAATATTATATGTTAATATTAATTATTAAATGTTGATAATTAATTTTTTAATATTATTAATAGTTTTTTACTAATTACAAAATATAGATAACCTTAATTATTAATTAAAGTTTTAAAATAAATGATAAATTTTAATTCTTAATTCTTAATATTTCTTACTAATCATAGATTATAAAATATTTTCATAACTATTAATTGTTTTTTGATTATATAATAATTGTTTAACATTAATTTTTAAATACTATATATCACTTCATAAGTAATAATATTATTATTTATTATTTATAAAATGTTAGCTTTATTTATAATATAATTATTGAAAATTAATTATTAATAGAAATTACCAATTACAAAATATTAAATATTACTTCTCAATTATTAAATACTACTTATTAATTGAATATTAAATGTCGATGCTAATTATTAAATTTTGATTATTAGTTATTTAATTTTGATTATTAGTTTATTTATTGATTATTAAATATAAATAATAAATATTTAATTGTAATTATTGACTATAATAGATTATTAATCATAAAAAATAGTTATTGTTTGTTATAATAAGTAGTAATTACAAATTATTTATTGTTAGCCATTTGTTATAATAAACTATAAATAATGTCATATGTAAACTATTGTTTATAATTATTAATATGTGCATTTTCTCCAATAAAATAATTTGCAATTGCTTTGATTCCTTAGGAACTGATGCAAAAACATTATTTGCTTTGGTTGTAAAAACAACCAAAGCCAATTACACCATATTCCTCAGTGTAGTTGCTTCAGTTCTTTAGGAACCGATGCAAATAACTGCTGCATTTGCTTCTGTTGTTAACACAACCAAAGTAAATAATACTATTTGCTTCAGTTGTATGGAGAACCAAAGCAAATAACCTTATTTGCTTCAGTGCATTTGCTTCGGTTGTGCTCACAATCGAAGCAAATTTCACTATTTTCTTCTGTTATAAGCATAACCGAAGCAAATGAGGCAAAGCAACTAACCTGTTTTGTAGTAGTGAAACAAAGAAAAGGGAAGAAAAAAATAGGAAGTAAGGAAATGTGGGGAAGGAAACAAAAGAAAAAAAAGGAACAACAAGGGAACAATCAAAAGAAGAGAAGGAGAATTTAAGATGGGCCTATGGATTGGGCCAGCAGGCATAAATGTAATAAAAAAAATGAAAAGAAAATTAGTAAAATAAAGAAGGAATAAATCAAAGAAAAGATTAGGAGAAATTTAAAGAAAAGTAAATATAAGAAGAAAGGAATAAAAGTATATAGGAAATAGGAAATAAGGAAAATGAATAGTAATTTTAGAAATTAAAATAAAATATTTTCTTTAAGATATAAATTTAACAATAAGGACATATATATATAAGAAAATATATCCATCTAAAAGAAATAAAAGGGAAGAGGTGCAGTATGGAGACTGAAATCTGAAAGCGGCAGAGGGTAGCTGATCAGAAAAAATCGTAATGGACAAGGTTGTACGTTTTCAGAGTTAAATAAGTTATTTTAATAAATAAATAGAGTTATATTTATTTCTTCCTGAATAATTTGAAATAAAGAAATTAAAGATTCATTTAAATCCAGATAATTAGTTCAAATTCAAGTCAGGCTATTTTTTTTGGTAGAGTCGACGGGGTTGAGTGGGACCCTACCACTTTATTGATAACTAGAGAAAGATTACAAAGTAACTACGAACGGAAAATAAGAGATGTACAGAGAAACATGGTTATCAAACACAAGAGAAAACAAACAAAAGACAAATAAAAACAGCCAAATTCCAAGCAAGTGAAGCAGCTTCTTCAACTCCAGATACCCGGGTCAAAAACTTAAGACATCATTTGTATACCATTCCTTATCTTTCCCAGAACATGCGTTTTCAATTGATGATCAGGAATCGCGGAGTCCAGAGAGTATATCCTATCATTCCGCATAATCTAAATGGAATGTATGAATTTCTTCAGTATAAAACTTATCAGCTTAGCCTGCTTGTTTCCTTTCCCAACGTGATGATGTATCCAGCTCCATTCTTCAGCACTTTGTTGCGCAATGCAGTCCCGTCTAGATTTGACCATTTCTTCCTTCCAAATGTCTCTAATATGTTCACATTCAAAAAATAGGTGACCAACATCCTCAGGCTCCTCACGGCAAAAAGCACAGTAGATTGGCAAGCTTAATCCTCTAGAGACCAGTTTTACTCTAGTGAAGAGAAAGCTGTGAATTACTTTCCAAAGAAAAGATTCTCTTTAGCCTCATTGTTTCCTTTCCAGATAATTAACTTCCACCGGCAAAGTGGTAAAGTTTTCATGTCCATCATGAATAAGTACATGATTTTTATTGAGTACTTCTCACCTTTCAAAGCCCAAGATGACCTGATATTGCTTGGGGTTGATGGCGGATGTAACGACCCGACTTTTTGACCAGTTCTTGCCGGTAATTAAACCAACTTAAACCGTTCATAAAGAAGGATAGTTATGGGAAATGTAACACCCCGAATTTTCTGAGAATATTAAAATTAACAAATTCAAGAACTTTTAATTTTTAGAAGAAGAATTAAGTGAAATGGGTTGCGCTATTACGTTCGTCTCAAAATTTTGGTCAAGATAGACATTTGGTTTGCATAAAACAGATACCTTATGAAGAAGTTATTAAGCCTTGAAGTTTGTATGCATATGAGAAATATATATATATATATATATAGATATATATAAAAATTAAAAAAATAAATATGCAAAAAAGTTCAAAACAGTAAATCGAGAGAGGGAATAACCGAACCGACCCATTTTTGAGGTCGACCCGAGCCCTGCTGGGTCGACTAGGGGTTGATTCAGGGTGTTTGGCTGTCAACCCATAGGCCGATTCGCTCTAAGGTAGATGTGGCATCTGATTGTTTCTCATGGTTCAGGGTTAATCTAATGGTCCTAAAACACTCTTTACAACTATATTAGGATCCTAAACCTAATTCTATTATTCACTCTCATCTAAACCTAGCCTCCCCTAAAACCAAAATCAAATTAAATCTAATCTAATTCAACTAAGAGAATTCAATGATCTACATCAAAGGCGAGCAATTCTATTTCAGAATACAGATCCCAGAACTCAAGAATTCCTTTTTGTTTGTAAGTGTAGTTATCTTTCAGATGTGAATAAATTAAAGACATAATTTGTAATGAATTGTAAAATAGAATTGTATCAAGTGGTATGTGATGCTGATTCATGTTTATTCATGTCTATTCTATCATATATGCCTATGAACTATTGTGGTCTATCGAACCTATCATGTTATGCGGAAATTGGTGAGTAAACCTATGATGTTGTATAGGAATTTGGGAATGAAATTATCATATGTAAGTTTGGTGATATTATGATACATACAAGTTTTAGGCTAAATCATGTCGTTTATGCCTAATTGTTTAGAGCCATTATGCATACATGTTTAGATCTACGACCTTATATGTTTAGATCTACAACTTTATATGTTAAATCCATATGCCTTTATGATAGATCTAATTTACAAGTTCACCACTACATGCCAAGTTTAACTTGTATAGTTTTATGTAAATTCATATGCTTGTGGTTCATGTTGCATAGATCAAATTTGCAAGTTCATAGTTAAAAGTATATTGTTCTATGCCAAATCCATGTGACATATGTGTAGTTAGATCCATACTTTTGTATGATGTTGGAATGTTGCAAAGTTCCTCTTTTCCCCTTTTTGTTTTATAAGTTAGGCTAAAATATCGAGCTTAACATTCTATGTAATTTTGCGAACGTACAACGGGGGTAACGTTGGGGAAAACATGAAATTACATGTAATTGGCATGTTTGACACATAAGCTTGATAAGTGGCATGAAAATGGTATAATCTGTATACCTAAAAGTTTGAATGTGATTTAGAAGGAAAGTGGGCCATGACAATAATTGATTTATAATTTACGTGTAAATATGTAGGATAAACATGAAAAATTACATGGTATAGATCGGTTCATGAAATGGTATATTTAGTATACCATTAATTGTGAGCATAATTAAAAGGATAATTATGGCATAATTAAATTGGGAATAATTTACAAATGGAATTTGTCATAAATAAGAAATATGTAAATTTAGAAAAGGCGAATATGCCTAATCCGAGGTTAGACTGAGTTGTGGTGTAAAACTGCCCAGAACCGACCGGCACATCCAGTGACCACAACAATACCTGTCTAATGTGGGTGGTTAGTGCATTGAGCCCAAAAAGGACCAGAGGTTAGACTGAGTTGTGGTGTAAAACTGCCTGGAACCGACCGACACATCCAGTGACCACAAAAATTGTAACACCTCGTATTTCAGTTAATGCTAAAATTCACTAATTGCAGAATAAATAATCTCAAATGTGAGAATTGGGGGAAACGGGCTGCGTCATTGCGTTCGTCTCGGAAAAATACGCAGAATAGAGTCCGAAATTTTGTAAATCGGAGTTCGTATGGCCCAGTTATGGCCCAATGAAGTTTGCAGAAAATTTAAAGTTAAAAACAGATTTAAAATTCAAATTCAGATTTAGAAAATAGAACTAGCGGGGCAGGCGGGAAGGTTCCCGCCCTAGCCATGTCGACAGGGCTGTCGAAAGGCCTATCGACCTGGAGGTCGACTGCCCTGTCGACTTGCCTGTCGACACGGGGTGTCGAGCCAGATGGCCTGGGTGCACCAGGTCTGGTTTTCTGGCTAGGGCTGGGCTGTGTTCTAGAGACTTCCTAAATCTGACGGACCTAATTTAACCTAGGGTTAATCCTATGGTCTAAAACACACCCTAATCCTATAAATACACCCTAATGCAAGCCTAATCCATACTAAAAATAGAAATGATGGCCTCATGCCGCCAAAATCAAACTTAAGAGGAGCCTCCACTAGTTTATGAAGGAAGTTGCAAGCTAATCAACCTCTAATCATCATCTCCTTCAAATATTGCAACTAGTTCTACTTCATAAGTTTGCTAATCTTGGTTTTGGTGAGTTCCTATGCCTTTAGCAAGTAATTGCTAAACTAATTAGGATAGGATATTAGGAGGCTATGGATGTAAATGTGGATTATGCAAGTTGTGGTTGTCATATGTTATAAGTTCATATGTAAACTTGCCTCTTTTTATGATATGATGTGTCATGTAAGTTCATATGCAAGTTTTATGCAAGTTTGCCTTTGTGATATGACATGATATGCAAGTTGATATGCAAGTTAGCCTCTTTCTATGATGTGCATAACATAAGCAAGTTTGGCTTTGCGATATGACATGGTATGCAAGATCATATGCAAGTTTTATGCAAGTTCATATGCGAGTTCATATGCAAGTTTTATGCAAGTTCATATGCAATTTCATATGCGAGTTTTTTGAAAGTTCATATGCGAGTTCATATGCAAGTTTTATGCAAGTTCATATGCAAGTTCATATGCAAGTTTTATGCAAGTTCATATGCAAGTTCATATGCAAGTTTTATGTAAGTTCATATGCAAGTTTTATGCAAGTTCATACGCAAGTTTGTCTCTTTCTATGATATGCATAACATATGCAAGGTTGTCCCTATGTATGACATGTTATGTAAACGAATTACGTGGGAAACGATGGGGTTAATATGCATGAGTATAAAAAGGTGTAAAGTTGTAATGATTAAGCATAACATAAAATGAATGGACATAATTGGGAATTTACCTATTAAGTTAGGTCTACCCACATTATGGAGTTGGGAATTTACCTATTAAGTTAGGTCTACCCATACTATGGAATTGGGAATTTACCTATTAAGTTAGGTCTACCCATATTCTTAAAAATGTGTAATTAATTAGGGATAATTAATTATGGGGGTGATTAATTAGGTGTAATTAATCAACTAAGACACGAGGTTGGACCCTTTTGTAGCGGAAGTCTGCCCGGAACCGACCGGCCATCCAGCAGCTACAAATGATTGGCCCAATGTGAGAGGTCTTAGTCATAAATTAAATACGTGATTAAAGTAAGGACACGAGGTTAGACCTTTCTATGACAGAAGTCTGCCCGGAACCAACCGGCATATCCAGCAGTCATAAAAGATGGTCTAATGTGAGAGGTCTTTATGAGCTCACGATCTTAATTAATTAATTAAGAAACACTTAACCATATTAGCATGTAGAGGGACATGAGGGGTTAAGTGGGTGCCTTGGGTGGCATGTAGAAATCTAGTGGTTGCCTTGGGTGGCAACAGAAAATACGATTAGAATACTTAACCAAAGTGGAACATGTAATTAAAACATGATTAAAGGGTTAAGTGGTATACACTAGAAATAACAAGCTTAGGTGGTAGCTTGTGGGGGCCCATTTCAACCAATATCCCAAACGTATCATTGTGGGCTCAACCCAAGTCGAGGACGGGACACGCATATTGGGCTTGACTATAAGAGGCCAAAACGGGGTAGCGGTGGCAACGCAAGTCCAACGGGTTTCATATGCGTGTGTGGACCCGGGTTGGTAGGTAAGACGTTGTTGCATCGAGTAGATATAAGCCGTGCACCATTTGTTGTATCGGGTTGCCACTATGGGGAGTGATACACCCCATTGTGGGGCCAGCACGGGTATCTACGGTAGGGAGCCGATCGCTTGGGAGTAGTGGGTACACCTAGTGGAGATAGGGGCAGACGGCACCTATGTAGTGAGCTAGGGGTACACGAAACTACTTGGTAAATTTTCTAAGTCCTTGGGAGGGATCAACCTTTAAGTAGGAATGACTGGTGTGGTGCAGTGTTGTAATTATCCTTGGGTGGGTAAATGCGTCTTTTTCGTTGTCTTAGTTCACTCTAAGTCTGATTGGCTACTGAGTGTAGTCATTTATCCCCAGTCACACCGTACCAAGTTATATCATATCCTTATTACTTTAATGATTACATTGTTAAAGTTATAGGACTCGCTCAGACTTATGTCTGACCCCGTTGTTTTTATCTTTTTCCCAACCCTCAGGTTCTCAGAGTGGGCCCAGCACGAGTGGGCTTTGATCAGGCTGCTTTTATTACTGTAACACCCCGCGAATTCTATAACTGTGAAATTCACAAATTAAAGTATAATTAATTTCAAATCAAAGAACTAAGGGAAACGGGATACGCCATTGCGTTCGTCTCGGAAAAATACGCGAAATAGAGTCCGAGTTTTCGAAAAACGGATATCGTATGAAGAAGTTATGGACGAACGAAGTTGGGCGAAAAAACGGAGAAGGGTCAGAATGCACTGGCGCACTTGGGAAGTGCGCCAGAACAAAAATGAACTGGCGCACCTGTGAAGTGCGCCAGTACATTTTTGACCTGGCGCACCTGCTAAGTGCGCCCAGGTTAAAAATGACCTGCTGGCCAGGTCTGGTCTAGCCCTGGCTGGCCAGGTCTGTGTTTGGCCGATTTTCAGAAGCTTGCTTTTTCATTAGGGCTAGGTGGCAGGCTCTAATTGGTCTCTCTTGCGAATGAATGGCTACGATCAATCCAAGCAACATCAATGGTCCTAATCAGTTTATAACCTCTATATAAACAACCCTAGACTAACCCTAATCTATTCATTCAAAAATAAGAACAAAGCCGCCATGTTGCTGAGGAACGACTAGGGGTAGCCACCAATTGGAGAGAGGATTAGGAGGCAAATTCTAAGGCATAAAGCAACTCAATCAAATCAAACCGCATCTTCAAATTCCTAAATTTGAGAATTCGCCTCACCATTGTAAGTAGAGTATTACTTTGGTATGAACAAATAACTGTGTTGGTTTGTATACTTGATTGTGGTGATAAATAATTCATAATTTGTGCGTTACTATGATTCTTATCGATTTGGAATATTGTATACGTTTGGATATCCTCATATTATGTTATAAAGAACTACATGCGGTAGTTCTATGCAAGTATACGTTTGGAATATTCGCAAATTATGCAATCCTTGTTGAAGCTACATGTATGTAGTTGATTAATTAAAATTCATGCAAGTTTGGGGCTTTGCTATTATGCCACCATAATGTGTATTTTTATACAAACATCATTTTTGTGAAGTAATTGGAATAAGTTTGGGTTATCATAATCCATATGAAATTATGTTGAAAATTTGGCATCATGTATTAAGCCATGCTTTTGTACTAGAAAACCTATTTGCAAACTTATGGATATGACTAGGCTATGATTGATATTTTGCATAATTGAAATCCATATTGTTAACAAGAATTTTATGATGACATATGTGGTACATAGCTAGGTTAGATTCAAAAATCCCTTTTTGCAAGTTTGCATGACTAAAGTAAAAATCATGATTTCATGTTAGAAATATTTATGCCATGGTTATGTGAACAAATATTTATGCCATGCTTATGTTTGACATTATGCCTAAATAAAAATATAGGTTCATGTTGTAGTTATGACTATGTGTCAATAATGATACCCAATTTAGATTCTTATCTCAACTACAAGTTTACATGTTTTGATTCATGTCACCTATGCTTTATGACCAAAGTATATGTTACCACTATGCAAGTACACCAGTTTCTATTTTATAGTTCCAACGTTATGTTGCAAGTTCATACGCACACATTTCCCTTTTTGTGTATGTAATCACGCTTTAAGCCTCCCCTTTCGCATGGCTAAGTTGGGCTTTAAAAGGCTAAGCCCAACATATAGATAATAAACGGACGTGTTAAACGGGGGAAAATAACGTTGGGTTAAAATTACTAATGAATGAAAATATAAAACAGAAGGGCCCAAATTCAAGTATGGGTTGGGCCCATGATTGGTGTAACCTTTACACCATTAACTTAATAATGGGCCGCAAATATTTACATATAAGAAAATAAAGAAGAAAGACAAAATATGTAAATGTAGAACATACGATGTGTTTAACCCGAGGTTGGATTGAGTTGTGATGTAAACCTGCCCGGAACCGCCCGGCTGTCCAGTAGTCACAACAATACCTATCCAATGTGGGAGGTTAAACATGGAGCCCAATAAGGACCCGAGGTTAGACTGAGTTGTGGCGTAAGACTGCCCGGAACCAACCGGCAACAGGCAGCCACAACAATACCTGTCTAATGTGAGAGGTCAGGGCCTTAATAAGACAATTAAGGCTGAGTCAGGATTGTTAGGATTAAGTGAACTAAAGACTTAATCAAAATGGAACATGCTAAACTAAACGGACTGGTAGGGGTTAGGTTAGAAAACACTTAACCAACTTAGCATGTTGGCTAGAGATAGAAAACCTAGTAACGGGGGACCCTTTTCAGCAGTAACCCTAGAAGGTGTATCAGGATACCCTGAAACTAGGCAGGGTGGGGCACGATTACTGGGCTGATTGTAAGAGGTCAGAACGACGGCGGTGGTGTAGCAGTGTAGGTTCTAACGGGGTGCGGGCGTGCACACACTCCGGCGCAGAAAAATAAGGCACTGGACACCAGTAGCATACCTGTGCACTCTAGGATTGTGTCGGGCCGCCGCCATGGGACTTGATACACCCCATGGTGGGACCAGCATAGGTAACTACAACATCGGGGGCCGTAAGACACATGTAACTATGCGAGTAGGAGCCGATCATCGTAGAATGGATCACATCACCCTGATTATGGGGTGCCAGTTGGAAACTAGTTTATACGGGTTCAGAGATTAACATGGGGTACGATAGTATATTCGACCCCAGACAACTTAACCAAGTTAGAGTGCTTTTCCACTTCTTGTTTATACTTATCATACCCAGTTCTTTATTCATAGACAAAATAGTACTAGACTTACTCAGGCTTTATGTCTGACTCTACTTTTCTTTCGTCTTCTTTTCTTCCGTCCCCCCCCCCCAGGTCCACAGGGAGGGAACACAGCAACTTGACAAACTCTATGGGGCTTTTGCAGTTATCTATGCTTTATTTATGCTTCTTTAAATAATGTAATCAAGACAGATTATGAAAGTGTTATGTTATGTTTTGGAAAAAGTGTAAGACAATTATGGTGTTGTTGTTGTAACACGTATTTGCTTTCATGAAATAAAAGTTTGTTGATTTTCCGCTGTTTACAAATATGTGTTCTTATATCTGTCTTGTATATCTGTGACTTATACTTATAAACCTCCACCAAAATTAGGGCATTCCCTTTGAGAGTGACCCTAACGGAGGTGGGGTGTTTCACTTGGTATCAGAGCATAGGTTTACCAGATAAGATAAAAAGTTTTGAAATTTTATTTTCAAAAAGGAAATTTAAAGAAGCATTTTTTAAAAGAAAAATGTTATTTTATTTTAAAAAGGCAAAGTCCACTCCCCAAAGCCATAGGTACTATCTCTTATCCTTCGTTTTGAATCTATCCTTTCTGTTTTAGCATGTCTGGAGACCTTGCTCCCCAGCTGCTGACGCTTTCACTCCTCCTCCTCCACGTGAACCAGCAAGCGGAAGAGTCCCAGAGTAGGAAGATGAATAATAGTCAAACAAGAAAGGATCGTAACAGTAATAATAAGAAATGAGAAAAAAAAGGAAATGCAATTTTTGTGGTACGGAGGGGCACATAGCCAAGGATTGTAGAAAGAGGAAAAGAAAGCAAGGTGAATGTTTTCATTGTGGGGAGACTGGACACATCAACAAAGACTGCCCTGAGAAGACAGACTTTGAGAAGGGCGGGAAAGACAACAAGTCCCGAGAGAAGAGGAAGTGTAGTTTATCTTTATGATCACCCCGTTCGCACTTTATTTGATTCTGGCGCATCACACTCCTTTATCTCGTCTGCTTTAGTAGAATCTCTGCACCTAAAAACTAGTATGGTAGAGGACCCCTTAATTGTTTCAAACCCAATTGGGGGCCCAGCTCATTTGTCTATGATCTGTTTGGGATTGAAAATTTCTATTCTAAGTGTAGAATTTCAATGTAGTGCCTTTGTTTTGGGCTTTTCGGGTTATGGTTTGATTTTGGGTATGGATTGGCTATCCAGTAATGGGGCCATCCTTGATTGTGAAAAAAGGGTTGTTAGGCTCCTAACCCAGCTCGGTAATACTTTGGAAATTTCTTGTAATCCCTCATATGCGGTTATGCTTAGTTATCTTGAATTGCTAGATGCCTCTGTTGAAAATTTGCAATCAGTTAGAGTGGTCCGGGAATATCCGGATGTCTTCGAAGAGGTGAAGGGCTTGCCTCCGAAGCGGGAAATAGACTTCCGCATATATCTTGTAGATAATGCAAAGCCCGTTGCGTTGCCCGTTAGACACATGGCTCCACGAGAAAGAAAAGAGCTCAGTAAACAGATTAAAGAGCTTCTAGAAAAGGGGTTCATTAGGAGGAGCATTTCAGAATGGGGCGCTCCAGTGGTGTTCGCTACAAAGGCGGATGGTTCACTCCGTCTATGTGTTGACTATAGGGAGCTCAACAAGCTAACGAAAAAGAATAGGCACCCTCTCCCTAGAATTGACGATTTGTTTGACCAGCTTGTAGGAGCGTCTGTTTTCTCCCAACTCGATTTAGCAACCGGTTTTCATCAGCTAAGGGTGGCTGAAGATAGCATCGATAAAACGGCGTTCAGAACCCCAGACGGCTTCTTTGAATGGCTTGTCATGCCTTTCGGCTTGACAAATGCACCTGCTTACTTCGTGGACCTAATGAGTAGGGTATTTAGAGATTTCCTCAACAAATTCGTAGTGGTCTTCGTAGATGATATCCTTATCTTCTCAAAGAGTGAAGAGGAACATGCTCAGCACTTAAGGGCAATCATGGAAACTTTGCGAGTCCATCAACTAAAAGCCAAATTCTCCAAATGCCACTTTTGGAGAGAAGAGGTGAGGTTCCTTGGGCACATAGTATCCAAATAAGGGTTAGCAGTGGACCCTGCTAAGGTAGTGGCGGTACAGGATTGGAAGACACCAAGGAATGCAACTGAGGTCCGAAGCTTTCTAGGACTAGCGGGTTTCTATCGAAAATTCATAAGGGATTTTGCGAAAATCTCAGCTCCGCTCACAAAATTTACTAAGAAGAGTCTAGTGTTCAATTGGGATTTGGATTGCGAGTTTGCTTTCCAACGACTGAAAAGGGCTCTCACAACAGCCCCAGTTTTGACGATGCCAGATGGGAGCAAGATGTTCACTGTTTATACGGATGCATGTGGGACAGGGCTAGGCGCCGTCTTAATGCAAGAAGGAAGGGTAGTAGCTTATGGCGGGAGGCAGTTGAAAGTGCACGAAAAGAACTACCCAACCCACGATCTTGAGTTAGCCGCCATCGTCTTTGCACTCAAGTCTTGGCGACACTATCTCCTAGGTGAGAAGTTCGAACTTTACACTGACCATAAATCGTTGAAATATCTTTTCTCGCAGAAGGATCTTAACTTGAGGCAACAAAGATGGATGGAGTTTCTTGCCTCGTACGATTTCGAAATCTCCTACACTCCGGGCAAAGGCAACGTAGTGGCAGACGCGTTGAGCCGAAAGAAATTGACCCTAAGCCCGTTATTTGTTGAAAGACAAAGCCTAGAGTTTATAGCCAGCTTCGACTTTAGGCCTTCCTCCGATTTCGTACCAGGCTTGCTAGCATCTCTCAAAGTGCGCCCAACTTTAGTGGACTCAGTAGGGACAGCACAACGCGAAGACCCTCAGCTTGTGGAAACAATTGATAGGCTAATTAGGGGTGAGACTTCAAGTCACCCCAGCAGATACTCCATCGACGATAGGGGTTTGCTAAGGCGAGACGGAAGACTATGCGTCCCACAGACAAAAGATTTAATAAAGAAGGTTCTCGAGGAAGCACATCACTCCAAGATGACGATACACCCGGGCGGAGATAAAATGTACAAAGATATAAAAAGGACTTTCTTCTGGAATGGCATGAAAAAGGACGTGGCAGAGTTCGTTTCTAAGTGTATGGTGTGCCAACAGGTTAAGGCGAAACAGAAAAAGCCTGGCGGACTGCTACATCCTTTGGAGGTCCCGCAGTGGAAGTGGGATAGCATCTCAATGGACTTCATCGATGGGCTGCCTAGGTCTAGGAGAGGCAACACTAGCATTTGGGTAATAGTGGATAGGCTTACTAAAAGCGCCCACTTTTTACCTGTCAAAAGTAAAAGAACTGCCTCATCCCTAGCATCACTTTACCTTAAGGAAATCGTGCGACTCCATGGAATACCATCTAGCATTGTTAGTGACCGAGACCCCATCTTCACCAGTGAGTTTTGGCGGAGTCTGCAAGAAGCAGTAGGAACACAGTTATGCTTGAGCGCAGCTTATCATCCCCAAACCGACGGCCAAACAGAGAGAGTGAACAGAGTTTTGGAGGACCTTTTAAGGCTATGCATCCTCGACTTCGGAGGGACATGGGAAGACCACCTTCCTTTGGTGGAATTTGCCTACAACAACAGCTATCAAGCAACCATCGGAATGGCGCCCTTCGAAGCTTTATATGGAAGACCGTGCCGATCGCCCACTTGTTGGTGGGAGTCTACTGATAAGCTCATACTTGGACCAGATATAATCCGAGAGACTTCAGAGAAAGTAGACTTAATACGAAGAAGGATGAAGACGGCCCAAGACAGACAAAAGTCCTATGCCGACAAGAGAAGGACCGACCTTGAATTTGAGGTTGGAGACAGAGTTTTTCTCAAGGTATCACCGCTAAGAAACGTTGTTAGTTTTGGAACCACAGGAAAACTGGCACCAAGGTTCGTAGGGCCATTCCGTATCATCGAGAAAATTGGGAAAATGGCCTATAGATTAGAGCTACCCGAGAAGTTGGCCGGAGTCCACAATGTTTTTCAAGTTTCACATCTCCGAAAATGTCTACATGAGTCTGCTGAAGTGGTAGAGCCAAATATCCTCGAAGAGGCCGAAGTGGAGCGCGAAGCAACCATAAGAAAAGTTCCAACCCGCATATTAGGAACGGAAGTGAAGAAGCTACGCAACCGCGAAGTCAAGCTCGTCAAAGTTCAGTGGAGCGACGCCGAGGGAGACGCGACTTGGGAAACGGAAGCTAAAATATGCACTGCCTACCCTTTTTTGTTCGAGGGTACATCCTTGATCTTTCCTTTTCCTTAAGTTGCGCTTTTATCTATCTTTTTAGGTATATTTCCTCGACCCTATCTTTTAGGTAGAGACCCTTTGGATGGAAACATGTAATTGAAACATGTTATGGATGATGGTTGCAAGTGGTTGCAAGTGATTGCTAGTGGTTGCTCGTGGTTGCATATACACACACAATCTAGGTTTTAGATCGGCTCAGTCACTTCATATTGCATATGCATATATGGTTGCATTCGTATATGGTTGAACTTTAATGTGTTGTCATGTGGATGTTGCATTTGTATTGAATGATTGTGCACTCATGTAGAATCATAAATAGGAAAAAATTTGCATACATGATGGATTCATGGCACCTACATAATTCGCATTAAGGAGGTCAACTGAATCAGTAGACCGCCTGATTTTGCATTAGATAAGTTCATGTACACACACACTTCGCATATGATCATGAAGCATTAGAAGTCTTTTAAGGACAATGGATGCTCGTGTTTGATGGATGAGTAGATGGATGATTTGATGTTAGGATATACATTCCTCCTAACTTGAAGATTTCGGGGACGAAATCCTTTTAAGTGGGGGAGAATGTAACACCCCGCGAATTCTATAACTGTGAAATTCACAAATTAAAGTATAATTAATTTCAAATCAAAGAACTAAGGGAAACGGGATACGCCATTGCGTTCGTCTCGGAAAAATACGCGAAATAGAGTCCGAGTTTTCGAAAAACGGATATCGTATGAAGAAGTTATGGACGAACGAAGTTGGGCGAAAAACCGAAGAAGGGTCAGAATGCACTGGCGCACTTGGGAAGTGCGCCAGAACAAAAATGAACTGGCGCACCTGTGAAGTGCGCCAGTACATTTTTGACCTGGCGCACCTGCCAAGTGCGCCCAGGTCAAAAATGACCTCCTGGCCAGGTCTGGTCTAGCCCTGGCTGGTCAGGTCTGTGTTTGGCCGATTTTCAGAAGCTTGCTTTGTCATTAGGGCTAGGTGGCAGGCTCTAATTGGTCTCTCTTGCGAATGAATGGCTACGATCAATCCAAGCAACATCAATGGTCCTAATCAGTTTATAACCTCTATATAAACAACCCTAGACTAACCCTAATCTATTCATTCAAAAATAAGAACAAAGCCGCCATGTTGCTGAGGAACGACTAGGGGTAGCCACCAATTGGAGAGAGGATTAGGAGGCAAATTCTAAGGCATAAAGCAACTCAATCAAATCAAATCGCATCTTCAAATTCCTAAATTTGAGAATTCGCCTCACCATTGTAAGTAGAGTATTACTTTGGTATGAACAAATAACTGTGTTGGTTTGTATACTTGATTGTGGTGATAAATAATTCATAATTTGTGCGTTACTATGATTCTTATCGATTTGGAATATTGTATACGTTTGGATATCCTCATATTATGTTATAAAGAACTACATGCGGTAGTTCTATGCAAGTATACGTTTGGAATATTCGCAAATTATGCAATCCTTGTTGAAGCTACATGTATGTAGTTGATTAACTAAAATTCATGCAAGTTTGGGGCTTTGCTAATATGCCACCATAATGTGTATTTTTATACAAACATCATTTTTGTGAAGTAATTGGAATAAGTTTGGGTTATCATAATCCATATGAAATTATGTTGAAAATTTGGCATCATGTATTAAGCCATGCTTTTGTACTAGAAAACCTATTTGCAAACTTATGGATATGACTAGGCTATGATTGATATTTTGCATAATTGAAATCCATATTGTTAACAAGAATTTTATGATGACATATGTGGTACATAGCTAGGTTAGATTCAAAAATCTCTTTTTGCAAGTTTGCATGACTAAAGTAAAAATCATGATTTCATGTTAGAAATATTTATGCCATGGTTATGTGAACAAATATTTATGCCATGCTTATGTTTGACATTATGCCTAAATAAAAATATAGGTTCATGTTGTAGTTATGACTATGTGTCAATAATGATACCCAATTTAGATTCTTATCTCAACTACAAGTTTACATGTTTTGATTCATGTCACCTATGCTTTATGACCAAAGTATATGTTACCACTATGCAAGTACACCAGTTTCTATTTTATAGTTCCAACGTTATGTTGCAAGTTCATACGCACACATTTCCCTTTTTGTGTATGTAATCACGCTTTAAGCCTCCCCTTTCGCATGGCTAAGTCGGGCTTTAAAAGGCTAAGACCAACATATAGATAATAAACGGACGTGTTAAACGGGGGAAAATAACGTTGGGTTAAAATTACTAATGAATGAAAATATAAAACAGAAGGGCCCAAATTCAAGTATGGGTTGGGCCCATGATTGGTGTAACCTTTACACCATTAACTTAATAATGGGCCGCAAATATTTACATATAAGAAAATAAAGAAGAAAGACAAAATATGTAAATGTAGAACATACTATGTGTTTAACCCGAGGTTGGATTGAGTTGTGATGTAAACCTGCCCGGAACCGCCCGGCTGTCCAGTAGTCACAACAATACCTATCCAATGTGGGAGGTTAAACATGGAGCCCAATAAGGACCCGAGGTTAGACTGAGTTGTGGCGTAAGACTGCCCGGAACCAACCGGCAACAGGCAGCCACAACAATACCTGTCTAATGTGAGAGGTCAGGGCCTTAATAAGACAATTAAGGCTGAGTCAGGATTGTTAGGATTAAGTGAACTAAAGACTTAATCAAAATGGAACATGCTAAACTAAACGGACTGGTGGGGGTTAGGTTAGAAAACACTTAACCAACTTAGCATGTTGGCTAGAGATAGAAAACCTAGTAACGGGGGACCCTTTTCAGCAGTAACCCTAGAAGGTGTATCAGGATACCCTGAAACTAGGCAGGGTGGGGCACGATTACTGGGCTGATTGTAAGAGGTCAGATCGACGGCGGTGGTGTAGCAGTGTAGGTTCTAACGGGGTGCGGGCGTGCACACACTCCGGCGCAGAAAAATAAGGCACTGGACACCAGTAGCATACCTGTGCACTCTAGGATTGTGTCGGGCCGCCGCCATGGGACTTGATACACCCCATGGTGGGACCAGCATAGGTAACTACAACATCGGGGGCCGTAAGACACATGTAACTATGCGAGTAGGAGCCGATCATCGTAGAATGGATCACATCACCCTGATTATGGGGTGCCAGTTGGAAACTAGTTTATACGGGTTCAGAGATTAACATGGGGTACGATAGTATATTCGACCCCAGACAACTTAACCAAGTTAGAGTGCTTTTCCACTTCTTGTTTATACTTATCATACCCAGTTCTTTATTCATAGACAAAATAGTACTAGACTTACTCAGGCTTTATGTCTGACTCTACTTTTCTTTCGTCTTCTTTTCTTCCGTTCCCCCCCCCCAGGTCCACAGGGAGGGAACACAGCAGCTTGACAAACTCTATGGGGCTTTTGCAGTTATCTATGCTTTATTTATGCTTCTTTAAATAATGTAATCAAGACAGATTATGAAAGTGTTATGTTATGTTTTGGAAAAAGTGTAAGACAATTATGGTGTTGTTGTTGTAACACGTATTTGCTTTCATGAAATAAAAGTTTGTTGATTTTCCGCTGTTTACAAATATGTGTTCTTATATCTGTCTTGTATATCTGTGACTTATACATATAAACCTCCACCAAAATTAGGGCATTCCCTTTGAGAGTGACCCTAACGGAGGTGGGGTGTTTCACTTACTCTCTTGGAGCTTGGACCCTAGATGTAGAGCTCAGCTTACCCTTTTCTTTTATGGCTATCAGTTCATGTATTGGGATTATGTATTTATATTTAGCAGGATGGATATTTGTACTTGACTTCTATTATAGTTTTGTGATGTAAGCAGACATGTTTTATTTTCCGCTGCAATTGAAATGATGTTTTAAATTCTCAAGTATTACTTACATTTGTCTTGCTGTAATTACTCTGTTCTATATTCACTCAAGATACTCCACCGATGTTATGGCATTCCCTTAGAGAGTGACCATAGCGGGCGTGGGGTGTTACACGTGGTATCAGAGCAAAGGTTACCGGAACAGATAAAATTTTTAGAAAACTATTTTTCTAAAAACATTTTTGGAAGAGATATTTTCAAAAAACATGTCTTTTAAGAGAAAAGTTTTTGAAAGAAAAACATAATCCCCAATAGCCATATCTTTATCCTTCGAATTCTCCGTTTTGAATCTTTCCTTTTTCGTTTCAGCATGGCTGAGGATCTTAACTTTCCGGAGGGTGTGACGATTCCAGTATGGTATAGGAGATTGATGGAGGCTAGGGCCACCACTGCGGGTCCAGCAAATGTTCCTCCACCAACCGTAGCACCCGACCTTCCTCCTCCCCCTCCTCCTCGCACGGATACTTTTGCTAAGACTTGTAAGGAATTCAAAGCTATGGGAGGAAAACCTTTTCAAGGATCTGAAACTTTTGTGGAGGCTAGAGATTGGCTTAAGGAGGTGGAAGAGTTGATAGATATCTTTGAGATGGAAGAAGGAAAGAAAGTCAAGTTAGCTGCTTGGTTAATGAAGGGAGAGGCCTCATTCTGGTGGGAGGTCACTAATGGAGAACGCCCCGTTGACTCTTGGGCGGATTTTAGGCAAAGATTTGTGGCAAAGTTTCTCTCAAGGGCGGAGGAAAACTTGTATATGGAAAGATTCTTGACTCTAAAGCAAGGAAATCTCTCAGTGAAGGAATATGTCAACAAGTTTAATCAATTGGCAAGGTTTGGCCTAGACATGGTGAATACACCGGAGAAGAAGGCTTTGAGGTTCGTGAAAGGCTTGAATGAACCGATGCATGGGTTGGCTATGACTCATATCCCTATGGGGGCCACCTTTGAGAAGCTAGTTGACATGGCACTCATGCATGAAGAAGAGAAGGGTCCCAATGCTAATAAGGCACTCGAGAAGAAGGGAGATCAAAAGAGACCTCAGCAACAACAGCAAAACAAAGGAGGGAAAGGCAACTGTGGCAAGGGGAAGAAGAAGTGCTTCAATTGTGGGATACCAGGCCACATAAGCAAAGATTGTAGAAAGAAGAAGAAGACTGGTTGCTTTCACTGTGGTGAAGCAGGGCATATAGAGAAGAATTGCCCTAAGAAGGGGCAAAGGACGGGATCTACCTCAGGAGGACAGGTGCAAGCTCTGATGGCACCGGGTCAGGCTAGGGGCAAGTACAGGCTCTCGCGGTTCCACCAATTCAGGAAAGAGGTAGAACTATTTCCGTTGAAAGTTTGATTTTTCTATTTGATCATCCTGTCCGTACATTGTTTGATTCAGGCGCATCGCATTCGTTTATCTCATCATCATTAGTTGAGTCACTGCACTTAGACACCAGTCTTGTAGATGATCCCTTGGTTGTTTCAAACCCAATTGGGGGCTCCACTTATTTGTCCATGATATGCTTGGGTTTGAAGATTTCTATACTTAGCATTGAGTTTAGATGTGATGCTTTTGTTTTGGGCTTCACGGGCTATGGGTTGATTTTGGGCATGGACTGGTTATCCAGTAATGGTGCCGTTCTTGATTGCGAAAGGAGAGTTGTTAGGCTCATGACCCGCTTGGGTAACACTCTCGAGATCTCTTGTAATCCCATGGATTCTGTTATGCTAAGTTATCTTGAATCGCTTGACGCTTCGGTCGAGAGTTTGCAATCTGTTAGAGTGGTCCGGGAATACTCGGATGTGTTTGAGGAGGTGAAGGGCTTACCTCCGAAGCGGGAGATTGACTTCCGAATATATCTGGTGGATAATGCTAAACCTGTATCTTTACCAGTGCGCCACATGGCTCCTCGTGAGAGGAGGGAACTCCATAAGCAAGTAGGGGAGTTGCTTGAGAAGGGGTTCATAAGACGAAGTATATCGGAGTGGGGTGCTCCAGTAGTTTTTGCTATGAAGGCGGATGGGTCCCTCAGACTTTGTGTAGACTATAGAGAACTCAACAAGCTCACAAAGAAGAATAGACACCCATTGCCGAGGATTGATGATCTTTTCGATCAGTTGGTTGGAGCTTCAGTATTTTCTCAGTTGGACTTAGCCACGGGGTTTCATCAGTTGAGGGTGGCTGAGGATACCATAGACAAGACTGCCTTTAGGACTCCGGATGGTTTCTATGAGTGGCTGGTGATGCCATTTGGGTTGATGAACACCCCTGCATACTTTGTTGATTTGATGAGTAGGGTGTTCAGGGAGTTCCTTAATAAGTTCGTGGTGGTCTTTGTGGATGATATCTTAGTATTTTCTAAGAGTGAAGAAGAGCATGCCCTACATCTTGGGGAGGTGTTGAAGACTCTTCGAGCACATAGCCTTAAGGCGAAATTCTCTAAATGTCACTTCTGGAGGAAGGAAGTGCGGTTCTTGGGGCACGTGGTCTCCAAGGAAGGGATAGCTGTGGATCCCGCGAAGGTAGTATCAATTCAGGATTGGAAGGTTCCGAAGAATGCTACCGAAGTAAGAAGTTTCTTAGGGTTGGCGGGTTACTATAGGAAGTTTATCAAAGACTTCGCAAAGATATCGGCCCCATTAACCCGCTTAACGAAGAAGAATCTTGTTTTTACATGGGACGTAGATTGTGATGATGCGTTCCGACGGTTAAAGAGAGCTTTAACCGCTGCTCCAGTTTTAGTGTTGCCAGATGGGAGCAAACCATTTGTTGTCTACACCGATGCTTATGGGACAGGGCTGGGCGCAGTCTTAATGCAAGAGGGAAGGGTGATAGCCTATGGTGGAAGGCAGTTGAGGGCACATGAGAAAAATTACCCTACCCATAATTTAGAGTTGGCCGCTATTGTTTTTGCGCTTAAGATTCGGCGCCATTATCTTCTTGGTGAAAGATTCGAATTGTTCACTGACCACAAATCATTGAAGTACTTGTTTTCTCAGAAGGATTTGAATTTGAGACAGCAAAGGTGGATGGAGTTCTTAGCATCCTATGATTTCGAGATAGCGTATACCCCTGGCAAGGGTAACGTGGTGGCGGACGCCTTGAGCAGAAAGAGGTTGTCCTTGAGTCCATTGTTCGTGGAACAACGAAGCTTGGAATTTATCTCGATGTTTGATTTCAGACCTTCCATTGATTATGTAACCGGTTTGCTAGCTTCCTTGGAGGTTAGACCTACTCTTTTGGGGTGGATTGGAGAAGCACAGAGGGACGACCCACAGTTGGTTGAGTTGGTAGAGAAGCTCATAAGGGGGGAGTCGTCCAGCCATTTGAGTAGGTACACCCTAGACGATAGGGGGTGCTTGCGTAGAGACGGTAGACTTTGTGTACCGCAAGACGAAGGTTTGAGGAAGGCTATTCTTGATGATGCACACCGTTCTAGGATGACCATTCATCCCGGTGGGGACAAGATGTACCAGGACATGAAGCGTGTTTTCTTCTGGGCCGGTATGAAGAAAGATGTGGCCGAGTATGTCGCTCGATGCTTGGTATGCCAACAAGTGAAAGCGGAACAAAAGAAACCAGGTGGGTTGCTTCACCCATTGGAAGTTCCGCAATGGAAGTGGGATAGCGTCTCGATGGATTTTATTGACGGGTTACCCAGATCAAGAAAGGGTAATACGGGAATTTGGGTGGTGGTGGATAGACTTACTAAAAGCGCCCATTTCATGCCTGTGAAGAGCAAGAGGACCGCTCCATGGCTAGCTTCAGTATATCTTCGAGAGATAGTTCGATTGCATGGGGTACCCTCTAGCATAGTGAGTGATCGAGATCCTATCTTCACTAGTGAGTTCTGGAGAAGTTTGCAAGAAGCAGTGGGGACTCAATTGTGTCTGAGCACCGCATATCACCCTCAGACGGACGACCAGACTGAGAGGGTGAATCGTGTCCTAGAAGACCTTTTGAGGCTTTGTATCTTAGATTTTGGAGGTACATGGGAAGAGCATCTTCCATTGGTGGAGTTCGCATATAATAATAGCTTTCAGTCCAGTATTGGTATGGCTCCTTTCGAAGCTCTGTATGGAAGGCCTTGTCGATCACCTACATGTTGGTGGGAATCTACGGATAAGATCTTGCTTGGGCCTGATATGGTTAGGGAGACTTCTGAGAAGATTGACTTGATTCGAAGAAGGATGAAAGCAGTGCAGGATAGACAAAAATCTTATGCGGACAAGAGGAGGACGGACCTTGAGTTTGAAGTTGGGGACATGGTCTTTGTCAAAGTGTCTCCGTTACGAAATGTAGTTCGCTTTGGATCTGTTGGGAAGTTAGCACCAAGGTTCGTAGGGCCGTTTCCTGTTAAGGAAAGGATCGGACGGATGGCATATAGAGTGGAGTTGCCCGACAGACTTAGTGGTGTACATGATGTATTCCATGTGTCACATTTGAGGAAGTGCTTACATGAGACTGCAGAGGTGGTAGAGCCGAGCTTGCTTAAAGAAGTGGAAGTAGAGCGTGATGCGACTATTCGACGAGCTCCTACCCGCATCCTTGGGTCAGAGACTAGGAAATTGAGGAATCGAGAGGTTCAACTAGTCAAAGTACAATGGGGAGAAGACGAGAGCAACGCAACTTGGGAAACGGAAGCGAAGATGCGTTCATTGTACCCGTTCCTTTTTGAGGGTATGTCTTTTAACTTCTCCTCTATCGTTTGTCTAGTGCTTATCTTATCTTTAGTATGTCCTCTTGTTAGTGTCTTTGACCTTTAGATAGGGTAAACCTATGGTTGAAACATGTGTTTGAGACATGTTATGTTTGATGGATGCATGTGGATGCAAGTGGTTGCTAGTGGTTGCTCGTGGATGCATATATACATACTCTAGGCACTAGATCGGCTCAATCACTTCATATTGCATATTGCATAAAATTGTGTGCAGAAAGCTATATTTATGGATGTATAATGATTGTGTAATCATATGGATGATGCATTTTGGTGAATGATTGTGCACTCATGTAGATATTGTATGTGTCGATAGGGTTCTTTCGCATACATAATGGATGCATGGCACTATCATGGTTTGCATATGTTCATACATTAGATAAGGAACATATACACACACTTTTTGCATATGCTCATACATCATTAGAAATTTTGATTTAAGGACAATGGATGCTCGTGATTGATGGATTGAGTAGATGGTTGTTTGGATGGTAGGATATGCATTCTCCTTAGCTTAGAGATTTCGGGGACGAAATCCTTTAAGGAGGAGAGAATGTAACACCCCGTATTTCAGTTAATGCTAAAATTCACTAATTGCAGAATAAATAATCTCAAATGTGAGAATTGGGGGAAACGGGCTGCGTCATTGCGTTCATCTCGGAAAAATACGCAGAATAGAGTCCGAAATTTTGTAAATCAGAGTCCGTATGGCCCAGTTATGGCCCAATGAAGTTTGCATAAAATTTAAAGTTAAAAACAGATTTAAAATTCAAATTCAGATTTAGAAAATAGAACTAGCGGGGCAGGCGGGAAGGTTCCCGCCCTAGCCATGTCGACAGGGCTGTCGACAGGCCTGTCGACCTGGAGGTCGACTGCCCTGTCGACTTGCCTGTCGACACGGGGTGTCGAGCCAGATGGCCTGGGTGCACCAGGTCTGGTTTTCTGGCTAGGGCTGGGCTGTGTTCTAGAGACTTCCTAAATCTGACGGACCTAATCTAACCTAGGGTTAATCCTATGGTCTAAAACACACCCTAATCCTAAAAATACACCCTAATGCAAGCCTAATCCATACTAAAAATAGAAATGATGGCCTCATGCCGCCAAAATCAAACTTAAGAGGAGCCTCCACTAGTTTATGAAGGAAGTTGCAAGCTAATCAACCTCTAATCATCATCTCCTTCAAATATTGCAACTAGTTCTACTTCATAAGTTTGCTAATCTTGGTTTTGGTGAGTTCCTATGCCTTTAACAAGTAATTGCTAAACTAATTAGGATAGGATATTAGGAGGCTATGGATGTAAATGTGGATTATGCAAGTTGTGGTTGTCATATGTTATAAGTTCATATGTAAACTTGCCTCTTTTTATGATATGATGTGTCATGTAAGTTCATATGCAAGTTTTATGCAAGTTTGCCTTTGTGATATGACATGATATGCAAGTTGATATGCAAGTTCATGTGCAAGTTAGCCTCTTTCTATGATGTGCATAACATATGCAAGTTTGCCTTTGCGATATGACATGGTATGCAAGATCATATGCAAGTTTTATGCAAGTTCATATGCGAGTTCATATGCAAGTTTTATGCAAGTTCATATGCAAGTTCATATGCAAGTTTTATGCAAGTTCATATGCGAGTTCATATGCAAGTTTTATGCAAGTTCATATGCAAGTTCATATGCAAGTTTTATGCAAGTTCATATGCAAGTTCATATGCAAGTTTTATGTAAGTTCATATGCAAGTTTTATGCAAGTTCATATGCAAGTTTGTCTCTTTTTATGATATGCATAACATATGCAAGGTTGTCCCTATGTATGACATGTTATGTAAACGAATTACGTGGGAAACGATGGGGTTAATATGCATGAGTATAAAAAGGTGTAAAGTTGTTATGATTAAGCATAACATAAAATGAATGGACATAATTGGGAATTTACCTATTAAGTTAGGTCTACCCACATTATGGAGTTGGGAATTTACCTATTAAGTTAGGTCTACCCATACTATGGAATTGGGAATTTACCTATTAAGTTAGGTCTACCCATATTCTTAAAAATGTGTAATTAATTAGGGATAATTAATTATGGGGGTGATTAATTAGGTGTAATTAATCAACTAAGACACGAGGTTGGACCCTTTTGTAGCGGAAGTCTGCCCGGAACCGACCGGCCATCCAGCAGCTACAAATGATTGGCCCAATGTGAGAGGTCTTAGTCATAAATTAAATACGTGATTAAAGTAAGGACATGAGGTTAGACCTTTCTATGACAGAAGTCTGCCCGGAACCAACCGGCATATCCAGCAGTCATAAAAGATGGTCTAATGTGAGAGGTCTTTATGAGGTCACGATCTTAATTAATTAATTAAGAAACACTTAACCATATTAGCATGTAGAGGGACATGAGGGGTTAAGTGGGTGCCTTGGGTGGCATGTGGAAATCTAGTGGTTGCCTTGGGTGGCAACAGAAAATACGATTAGAATACTTAACCAAAGTGGAACATGTAATTAAAACATGATTAAAGGGTTAAGTGGTATACACTAGAAATAACAAGCTTAGGTGGTAGCTTGTGGGGGCCCATTTCAACCAATATCCCAAACGTATCTTTGTGGGCTCGACCCAAGTCGAGGACGGGACACGCATATTGGGCTTGACTATAAGAGGCCAAAACGGGGTAGCGGTGGCAACGCAAGTCCAACGGGTTTCATATGCGTGTGTGGACCCGGGCTGGTAGGTAAGACGTTGTTGCATCGTGTCGATATAAGCCGTGCACCATTTGTTGTATCGGGTTGCCACTATGGGGAGTGATACACCCCATTGTGGGGCCAGCACGGGTATCTACGGTAGGGAGCCGATCGCTTGGGAGTAGTGGGTACACCTAGTGGAGATAGGGGCAGACGGCACCTATGTAGTGAGCTAGGGGTACACGAAACTACTGGGTAAATTTTCTAAGTCCTTGGGAGGGATCAACCTTTAAGTAGGAATGACTGGTGTGGTGCAGTGTTGTAATTATCCTTGGGTGGGTAAATGCGTCTTTTTCGTTGTCTTAGTTCACTCTAAGTCTGATTGGCTACTGAGTGTAGTCATTTATCCCCAGTCACACCGTACCAAGTTATATCATATCCTTATTACTTTAATGATTACATTGTTAAAGTTATAGGACTCGCTCAGACTTATGTTTGACCCCGTTGTTTTTATCTTTTTCCCAACCCTCAGGTTCTCAGAGTGGGCCCAGCACGAGTGGGCTTTGATCAGGCTGCTTTTATTACTCTCTTAGAGCTTGGACCTTAGATGTAGAGCTCAGCTTACCCTTTTCTTTTATGGCTATCAGTTCATGTATTGGGATTATGTATTTTTATTTAGCAGGATGGATATTTGTACTTGACTTCTATTATAGTTTTGTGATGTAACCAGACATGTTTTATTTTCCGCTGCAATTGAAATGATGTTTTAAATTCTCAAGTATTACTTACATCTGTCTTGCTGTAATTACTCTGTTCTATATTCACTCAAGATACTCCACCGATGTTATGGCATTCCCTTAGAGAGTGACCATAGCGGGCGTGGGGTGTTACAAAAATACCTGTCTAATGTGAGTGGTTGGTGCTTTAACAAACTTTAGTCAAGATTGGTAGGATTAAGTCAATTAAGGAAACACTTAACCAATTCAACATGTTAACTAAACTGATGGGTGAGGTTAAGTAAACTTAGAACACTTAACCGTTATAACATTTTAATTAGACAAGTGGGTGAGGTTAAGTAAATTTAGAACACTTAACCGTTATAACATGTTAATTAGACAAGTGGGTGAGGTTAAGTAAATTTAGAACACTTAACCGTTATAACATGTTAATTAGACAAGTGGGTAAGGTAAAGTAAATTTAGAACACTTAACCGTTATAACATGTTAATTAAACAAGTGGGTGAGGTTAAGTAAATTTAGAACACTTAACCGTTATAACATGTTAATTAGACAAGTAGGTGTGGTAAAGTAAATTTAGAACACTTATTATAACATGTTAATTAGACAAGTGGGTGAGGTTAAGTAAATTTAGAAACACTTAACCAATATAACTTGATTTATGGAAAGGTTAAGTTAAAATAAGAGGGCAACACTTAACCAATATAACTTGATTTGTAGTAGGGTTAAGTTAACACAAGAAGGCAACACTTAACCAAAGTAACATGACATGTAGGTGGGTTATGTTAACTTGAATTGATTGATGACAATTAAACAATACAACAAGATGAATACATGAGGTTAAGTTAACAAGAAACATTTGACTAATATAACATGATGACCGAACGGGGTTAAGTTAATAGGAAACACTTAACCGATCCAACATGATAAGTAAGGAGGGTCAAGTTAATAAGAAATGCTTAACCAACATGACATGATGAATGAGTGGGTTAAGTTAACATGAGCGGATAACACTTAACTAATATGGCGTAATGTGCGGGAGGGTTAAGTACATATCGAGTTGGTGGGTAATATTAGTAAATATAGGCCCACAAAACTTAACCATTAAATAAACATGCTTGAATCAGTGGAAGGGTTAAGTACATATCGGGTTGGTGGGTAATATTAGTAAATATAGGGCCACAAAACTTAAGCATTAAATAAACATGCTTTAATTAGTGGAAGGGTTAAGTACATATCGGGTTGGTGGGTAATGTTAGTAAATATAAGCCCACAAAACTTAACTATTAAATAAACATGCTTGAATCAATGGGAGGGTTAAGTACATCCCGTGTAGGTGGGTAATATTAGTACATATAGGCCCACAGAACTTAACCATTTATTGAAAATGCTTGAATCGATGGGAGGGTTAAGTACATATCGGGTTGGTAGGTAATATTAGTAAATATAGGCCCACAAACTTAACCAACAGGAAACCCTAGTAACGGGAACCCATTTCAGCAGTAACCCACATGGATGTATCACGGTACCCTGAACTAGGCAGGGTGGGGCACGATTACTGGGTTGATTATAAGCGGTCAAAGCAGTGGCAGAGGGTACGTTAGTGTAGGTTCTGATGGTTTACGGGCGTGCACGTACTCCGGAGTGGGAAAAAGCAGGTACTGGGCACCAGTCGTTATACACTGTGCATCTTGAATCATGTCGGGTTGCTATCATAAGGATTGATATACCTTATGGTGGGACCAGCACATGGTATCTACACGCAAGAGAGGGCCGATTGACACAGACACATGGAACATGAATACAAGTAGGGCGCCGATCGATAGGGTAGTAAGGGAACGTCTAACATGTTCATGGCAATTAGGCTGATTGAGGTGGAATCCTCACGATAGATGTACACCTGAAGGCTAGCACAATTACAGGGGTTGGGATCACGATTATCATTTTATACAGATTACTAGTTGGGACACTAGTTAGGTGGTGCAGAGATAAATATAGAAATCAGATTAACAGAGTAGTAGCGAAGTAGAGAAAAAGTAGAATTAAGTTCAACTTGCATTTATCTTGTCTTTAGTTACCTTGTTTTTATGGTATTGTCCTATTTTCGGTTTATTCATGTCATGATCCTTTATCTTGTTTGCATGCTGAAAGATCATTAGACTTACCAGACTTATGTCTGACCTAGTTTGTTTTTCGCCTCTTTTCTTCCGCCCCCCAAGGTGGTCAGGGAGGGAATAACTCAGCCTAACTTGGACCTCTTCTCTTTCCAAGATTGAAGATTAGTTGGTGTATCGCTTTGGACTCTCTCTCTCTTCCACTGCTATGGCTGGTTCATGCTTTATTGGGGAATATCATTATTTTTATGCTTCTTTTATTCTTGGAAGTTTTTAAATCAAGACAGAAGTTCTATGTATTACATTTAAGTATGATTGAGGAAATTGTTGTAAAAGCTTGACTGAATTAAGTTGTTTATAAAATGACTTTATTTTCTACTGCTTTATTTGTCTGTCTTGTAATTTATCTACATCTTTTACCTACAATGCTCCACCGAAGTTAAGGCATTCCATCTGTGAGTGACCTTAACAGATGTGGGGTGTTTCACTCGGTATCAGAGCTGAAGGTTTCCGGATCAGATAAAAGATTTTAAAAATTATTTTCAAAATGGTTTTAAAAGAAGCATTTTCAAAAGAAAAGTTTTGTTTTAAAGGCGTATTCCCTAAAGCCATATACACTATCTTTTGATCCTCTGTTTGAATCCTTGTTTCCTTCTTTCCTGAGTCTCCGGGGCTCCTAGCTTTCTGGGAGGTAACCTCATCGTGGCATGGTTCCGTAGGCTCGACGAGACTACGACACTTGTCAAAGGGCAAACAAGTGCCCAACTTCCATCTATAGCCGTAATAGTTTCACCTGCGACTAATTTTCTTTCGAGCTTTGTAGGATTCTCCGTGCGATGGAGGCAGGCATCTTTCGAGAGACCTGTCAACAAGTTACACAAGGATGGCAAAGATGAGAATGAAGGAGTTTGGCTAAGGAGCACAACACAAGGATGAAGAACTCATGGATATGGAATTGGTTCATGAAGGAGGGGAGGAAAGAATAGTAAAACCTAAAATAAGAGAAAATATCTTTATTTTGGTATAACGGGTCGTATAATAAAGGGTAAGGGCAAGAACAAAAGGCAGGATTTTCCAGAAGGCAAGTGCATGCTCTCACCGCCAGCGTACCTGAGAGAGAGGTAGTAAGGCTTATGTTGAAAAAGTTTAGTTTTCTTTTGATCATCCTGTTAGTACTCTTTTGATTTTAGCGCTTCACATTCTTTCATATCTGCTTCCATAGTTGAGTCTCTGCACCCTAGAGCTTGTATAATAGAGGATCCCATTATTTTCTCGAATCCAATCGGTGGTTCGGCTCATTTATCTTTGATTTGTAAGGATTTGAGAATAGTTATATTAAGTACTGAGTCTAAGTGTAATGCTTATTTTTTTGGGTTCATGGGCTATGGGTTGATTCTATGCATGGATTAGTTAGCTAGTAATTGTGAAAGGAGGGTAGTTAGACTTTCGACTTGCCTCAGGAATACCCTCGAAATTTCGTGCGATCCTAAGGGATCAATTTGTCTTAGCTACCTAGAATCACTTTATGTATTTATCGACGATTTTCGATCCGTTAGAGTAGTTCATGAGTGCGCAGATGTTTTTTTGATTAAGGTTAGGAGTTTTCCCCCTAAAAACTCGAGATAGACTTATATCTAGTTGACAACACAAAGCCAGTTATGCGATCAACGATAGTTTTGGAGCAGGATTGGCGAGGATAGCCAGAGTCAGTTAAGTGCTCAATTGTTTGGTTGTTTTACTATTATCGTCTCACATAAAACGTCCAAATTCGGAGGAGGTATTCCTTGGGGGCTTGTCTGATATTGGTTTAGGACTTTGGGGCTTGTACTTGAGGGATGCCAAGTTCGACTAGGATGGTTTGTGTGAGAGATATTGACCCTCAGATTTGTGACATGAGTGATAAGCTAAGTAGAAGAGAGACCTTTAATCATCTTAGTATATACAATTGGTATCATGGTTAACTTCTATTTATCTTGGAAAGATAGTTTGACAACATTGGATACCCTCTAGCATAGTAAATGATCGAGGTCCTATCTTTACTAGTGGGTTTTGGAAATAGAGGTCAAGAAGCTTCACAATCGTGAAGTTAAACTAGTTAAGGTACAGTGGAGTGAAGCTCAAAGAAGATGCGACTTAGAAGACTGAAGACTAGATACGTGCATCATACCCTTTTTGAGGGTATACCCTTGATTCCTCATTTTTCTGTAATATTTATTTACATGCTAGTCTTTATCTTTTAAGTATATCCTCTCGGTCCTATCCTCGATCCTTAGGTAGAAGCCACTGGATGAAAACACGTGTTTGAGACATGTTATGATTGATGTTTGCAAGTGGTTGCAAGTGTTTGCTAGTGGTTGCTCGTGGATGCATATACACACATTAGGCACTAGATCGGCTCAGTCACTTTCATATTGCATATGCATATGAATGTACTTGTATATGGATTGAAACTTGATGTGTTATCATATGGATGTTGCATATGGATGAGTGAATATGCACACATATAGTATTTACATGATTAGGGATATTTGCATACATATTGGACGCATGACACTCTCATGACTCGCATTAAGGAGGTCAACTGGATCAGTAGCCCGCCTGATTTTGCACTAGATAAGAGACATATATACACACACACTCTGCATATGTTTATATGGCATTAAAAGTCTTTTAAGGGCAATGGATGCTTGTGGATGATGGTTGAGTAGATGGATGATTGGATGTTAAGATGCATTCTTCTTAACTTGAAGATTTGGGGGACGAAATCCTTTAAGGAGGGAAGAATGTAACACCCCCGAATTTTCTGAGAATATTAAAATTAACATATTCAAGAACACTTAATTTTTAGAAGAAGCATTAAGTGAAATGGGTTGCACTATTACGTTCGTCTCAAAATTTTGGTCAAGATAGACATTTGGTTTGCATAAAACGGATAACTTATGAAGAAGTTATTAAGCCTTGAAGTTTGTATCCATATGAGAAAAATATATATAGATATATATAATAAATAAATAAATAAATAAATATGCAAAAAATTTCAAAATAGCGAATCGGGAGGGGGAATAACTGAACCGGCCCATTTTTGAGGTCGACCCAAGCCCCGCTGGGTCGACTAGGGGTTGATTCAGGGGGTTTGGCTGTCAACCCATGGGCTGATTCGCTCTAAGGCAGATGTGGCATCTGATTGGTTCTCATGGTTCAGGGTTAATCTAATGGTCCTGAAACACTCTCTACAACTATATAAGGACCCTAAACCTAAAACCTAATTCTATTATTCACTCTCATCTAAACCTAGCCTCCACTAAAACCAAAATCAAATTAAATCTAATCTAATTCAACTAAGAGAATTCAACGATCTACATCAAAGGCGAGCGATTCAATTTCAGAATACAGATCCCAGAACTCAAGAATTCCTTTTTGTTTGTAAGTGTAGTTATCTTTCATATGTGAATAAATTAAAGACATGATTTGTAATGAATTATAAAATAGAATTGTATCAAGTTGTATGTGATGTTGATTCATGTTTATTCATGTCAATTCTATCATATATTCCTATGAACTATTGTGGTCTATCGAACCTATCATGTTATGTGGAAATCGGTGAGTAAACCTATGATGTTGTATAGGAATTTGGGAATGAAATTATCATATGTAAGTTTAGTGATATTATGATACATAAAAGTTTTAGGCTAAGTCATGTCGTTTATGCCTAATTGTTTAGAGCCATTATGCATACATGTTTAGATCTACGACCTTATATGTTTAGATCTACAACTTTATATGTTAGATCCATATGCCTTTATGATAGATCTAATTTACAAGTTCACCACTACATGCGAAGTTTAACTTGTATAGTTTTATGTAAATTCATATGCTTGTGGTTCATATTGCATAGATCAAATTTGCAAGTTCATAGTTAAAAGTATATTGTTCTATGCCAAATCCATGTGACATATGTGTAGTTAGATCCATACTTTTGTATGATGTTAGGATGTTGCAAAGTTCCTCTTTTCCCCTTTTTGTTTTATAAGTTAGGCTAAAATACTGAGCCTAACATTCTATGTAATTTTGCGGACGTACAACGGGAGTAACGTTGGGGAAAACATGAAATTACATGTAATTGGCATATTTGACACATAAGCTTGATAAGTGGCATGAAAATGGTATAATCTATATACCTAAAATTTTGAACGTGATTTAGAAGGAAAGTGGGTCATGACAATAATTGATTTATAATTTACATGTAAATATGTAGGATAAACATGAAAAATTACATAGTATAGATTGGTTCATGAAATGGTATATTTAGTATACCATTAATTGTTAGCATAATTAAAAGGATAATTATGGCATAATTAAATTAGGAATAGTTTACAAATGGAATTTGTCATAAACAAGAAATATGTAAATTTAGAAAAGACGAATATGCCTAACCCGAGGTTAGACCGAGGTGTGGTGTAAAACTGCCCGAAACCTACCGGCACATCCAGTGACCACAACAATACCTGTCTAATGTGGGTGGTTAGTGCATTGAGCCCAAAAAGGACCGGAGGTTAGACTGAGTTGTGGTGTAAAACTGCCCGGAACCGACCGACACATCCAGTGACCACAACATTACCTGTCTAATGTGAGTGGTTGGTGCTTTAATAAAGCTAAGTCAAGATTGGTAGGGTTAAGTCAATTAAGGAAACATTTAACCAATTCAACATGTTAACTAAACTAATGGGTAAGGTTAAGTAAATTTAGAACACTTAACTGTTATAACATGTTAATTAGACAAGTGGGCGAGGTTAAGTAAATTTAGAACACTTAACCGTTATAACATGTTAATTAGACAAGTGGGTGAGGTTAAGTAAATTTAGAACACTTAACCGTTATAACATGTTAATTAGACAAGTGGGTGAGGTTAAGTAAATTTAGAACACTTAACCGTTATAACATGTTAATTAGACAAGTGGGTGAGGTTAAGTAAATTTAGAACACTTAACTGTTATAACATGTTAATTAGACAAGTGGGTGAGGTTAAGTAAATTTAGAACACTTAACCTTTATAACATGTTAATTAGTCAAGTGGGTGAGGTTAAGTAAATTTAGAAACACTTAACCAATATAACTTGATTTATGGAAAGGTTAAGTTAAAATAAGAAGGCAACACTTAACCAATATAACTTGATTTGTAGTAGGGTTAAGTTAACACAAGAAGGAAACACTTAACCAAAGTAACATGACACGTAGGTGGGTTAAGTTAACTTGAATTGATTGATGACACTTAACTAATACAACAAGATGAATACGTGGGGTTAAGTTAACAAGAAACACTTGACCAATATAACATGATGAACGAACGGGGTTAAGTTAATAGGAAACACTTAACCGATCCAACATGATAAGTAAGGAGGGTCAAGTTAATAAGAAATGCTTAACCAACATGACATGATGAATGAGTGGGTTAAGTTAACATGAGCGGACAACACTTAACTAATGTGGCGTAATGTGCGGGAGGGTTAAGTACATATCGGGTTGGTGGGTAATATTAGTAAATATAGGCCCACAAAACTTAACCATTAAATAAACATGCTTGAATCAGTGGAAGGGTTAAGTACATATCGGGTTGATGGGTAATGTTAGTAAATATAGGCCCACAAAACTTAACTATTAAATAAACATGCTTGAATCGATGGGAGAGTTAAGTACATCTCGTGTAGGTGGGCAATATTAGTACATATAGGCCCACAAAACTTAACCGTTTATTAAAAATGCTTGAATCGATGGGAGGGTTAAGTACATATCGGTTTGGTAGGTAATATTAGTAAATATAGGCCCACAAACTTAACCAATAGGAAACCCTAGTAACGGGGACCCATTTCAGCAGTAACCCACATGGATGTATCACGGTACCCTGAACTAGGCAGGGTGGGGCACGATTACTGGGTTGATTATAAGCGGTCAAAGCAGTGACAGGGGGTACGTCAGTGTAGGTTCTGACGGTTTACGGGCATGCACGTACTCCGGAGTGGGAAAAAGCAGGTATTGGGTACCAGTAGTTATACACTGTGCATTTTGAATCATGTCGGGTCGCTATCATAAGGATTGATATACCTTATGGTGGGACCAGCACATGGTATCTACACGCAAGAGAGGGCCGATTGACACAGACACATGGAACATGAATACAAGTAGGGAGCCGATCAATAGGATAGTAAGGGAACGTCCAACATGTTCATGGCAATTAGGCTGATTGAGGTGGAATCCTCACGATAGATGTACACCTAAAGGCTACCACAATTACGGGGGCTGGGATCACGATTATCATTTTATATAGATTATTAGTTGGGACACTAGTTAGGTGGTGCAGAGATAAATATAGAAATCAGATTAACAGAGTAGTAGCGAAGTAGAGGAAAAGTAGAAGTGCATTCAGTTCACCTTGCACTTATCTTGTCTTTAGTTACCTTGTTTTATGGTATTGTCCTATTTTCGGTTTATTCATGTCATGATCCTTTATCTTGTTTGCATGCTGAAAGATCACTGGACTTACTAGACTTATGTCTGACCTAGTTTGTTTTTCGCCTCTTTTCTTCCATTTCCCCCCAGGTAGTCAGGGAGGGAATAGCTCATCCTAACTTGGACCTCTTCTCTTTCCAAGCTTGAAGATTAGTTGGTGTATTGCTTTGGACTCTCTCTCTCTCTTCCACTGCTATGGCTGGTTCATGCTTTATCGGGGAATATCATTGTTTTTATGCTTCTTTTATTCCTGGAAGTTTTTAAATCAAGACAGAAGTTCTATGTATTACATTTAAGTATGATTGAGGAAATTGTTGTAAAAGTTTGACTGAATTAAGTTGTTTATAAAATGACTTTATTTTCCGCTGCTTTATTTGTCTGTCTTGTAATTTATCTGCATCTTTTACATATAATGCTCCACCGAAGTTAAGGCATTCCCTCTGGGAGTGACCTTAACGGAGGTGGGGGTGTTTTAGGTACTTACATATTTGCACAAAAATAACAGAACTTTTCATTTCATTACTATCAATTACATCTGAGTTACAAGGAATACATCAGATTACATTGATTACACAGCGGAAGAGATACCAACTCAGCGGAAAAATACAAATGCTCTAAAACATAATAGCTCCAGCAAAAACCAGAATCCTGATTCAACCAACTCCATGGCTAAACCTGTGAACCAAACTACTAGGTTGCCCTTGTCAAAATTATGGGCACCTAGAGTTTTGGTGAGGGAACAATAAACTCCAGATCAGTCGTGGGACTGGTGTGAGAACTCAAAAACAGTTGTTATTTATGATTCATTTTAAAGTTGGGTAATTCAAAGGACCACGCCGCTAACGCGGAAAAGGTTTACTCCATATGAATACCCGTGCATAGAAATTCGCTATGACTTTTTAAAAATGAAATCAACATAAGGTCCCACGGCACACACACAATGCAAACACACACATGGGCGAGGATTCTCCTTATGACAGTCAAAAATGCTTGATAGGTGAAAATCCTCTGATATTATCATTAGTGCATAGTGTGAAAACAATTTCGCAAATAAATGTATTAATCATAGCCAGCATAATGCTCCATCCCATTATACTGACAATCCTGCTGGTAGTAGGCTATACAACTAAAATCGTACAGGCCCGTAGTGGAAAATTGGATTTCCAACAAAGGACCAGGCAAAGGAACTTCCTTATCGAACCGATGGGTATGCCTCTAGAGGGACTCCCCGAGAACCAAATCGGGCTCTCTGCCAACACGAGGCCGGGTTACCCCTTAACTAGGTAACTTCGAGCACGTCTGAGTATATCACTTCCCGGTCATTACCAACCTTTAAACCGGGCGCCCGCAACATCAACATCCATATAAATAGAAGTTATCCACATAGGTTAATGCTTGGGCTCCATACCATAGTACATCTTTTATCTAGAAGGAAATGACTGCCCTTAACCTCGCTGCATCTTTCCTGTTTTAACCATTTACCGGGTTGTGAGGCTTGTCGAGGTCACAATACACAAAGCTATGCTTAAACAAGCCATGATTTGATCATCCATAGCTCATCGTATATCTTAAGTATGCCACATTATCCATTAACAACGCATCACTAAATTCCAATATATAACCTCTAAGCTCGTACGTCTTAGAGAAGGGTGTTAAGCAAGAGAGTAATTATCCGCCACCAAATAGATATATATTGATAAAATAGTACTACGCAGTTAATTACAATGTCAGACACACAATCCATATAAGTCCATTCTGGGTCTGAACGAAACATCAATCCAAAAATCTCCAAATATATTCAAACCTCATGCCACTTATAACCTCGTATCGGGGGATCAGCCCAACCGAGACATCAACAATCAATCCAAATAATTCAAAGAAACCCGGTCTTCATTCATCGTTTTCCAAGTCCTGAATTGCTTCTTAACGTCGTGTTATTACTTGGAATGGTTTTC
Source organism: Allium sativum (assembly GCA_030737875.1). Lineage (NCBI taxonomy): Eukaryota > Viridiplantae > Streptophyta > Magnoliopsida > Asparagales > Amaryllidaceae > Allium > Allium sativum. The sequence continues at coordinate 554,451,662 of CM060912.1, read as the reverse complement.
GAACATATATTCGATCCCGGTCTTTCCAAGTAATAAGAGCAATTTAAAAAAATACAATTACGGAATACATAGGCTTTCAAACAAATCTCCTTCCATCTTGGATTTTGTTGAATTAAACTTCTTTAAATCCATTCTCAAATTAAAACCAAATCCATATTTAACCTTTCTCTTTTAAAACATATCCCTTAAATCAAAGATAATTTAGCCTTAAAGCCTTAATTAATTTTCCATTTTATAACTCGTTATCAAAAACCCTGTTTCCTTTGAAAACCCTTACCCCACAATTCAACCCTAGTTTCCAATTAAATTGGTTTTTGAATATTCAATTATGTAATGTTAACTAAAATATTCTTCTTGCCCAATTCCTTGTTTTTAATTTTTTCAAATCAAAAATTTGGTTAAATCCCCAAATTACGATATGAATTTCCATAACTCATTCTCATTGGGTTTCAAGAATGATTTTATTGAATATATAATTCACGACAAAACCCAAATCAATCGGTATTGAACATAAGTTACAAAGAAATTGTATCTACTTTTACATAATCAATGAATACTATAAGTGGAATGACGATATAATAATAGTATCTTTCAAATTACTCAAATAGTATACATTTACACCAAAGAATTTCGTATCAAATATCCGAAGATTATTTCTATCCAAATTATTCCAATAAGATTGAGAAACCCATATCTTAATTAAAGATTTATCCAACTCCTAAACATTAGATCTGGATAGAAATATCATCAATCTATCTTCAGTATTAATCTCCGTATCCAACTCACACTATAAGTGGAATAATGGTGAACTATCTTTTAAATTCCCCAAATAGCAAGAGTCATCATTTACTAGAACAATATCAAACATTTGAAGATTTATCTCCAAGCATATCCAATTATTTAAAATTGAAAACCCCGTTTTAGTATCAAATAAGTCAATTTAATTTCCATATAAAACGTTTTCAATACTTTTAAATCTTTGAAAACATTCTAACAATCATTTTGTGACGACCCCGAACCCTATTCCACGGTGGCAAGGGTAATCTTTGGAATATAACACATAAACAAATAACAGCAGAACAAAAATATATAAACACACCAGATAATGTATGACAGAATACACTGGATAAACATAATCATCAGAGTTACACAGTATACAGGATCATACTTAGTACAAAATACAGTTTAACTTTACATAAAACATCTACAGCGGAATCAAAACATAATATGTACAACATGAGCTGAACAACATAAAAAGAAAGAAATGATAGAATCCATCTTCATCTCCAAAGCTATCCAGAAAGGGCCTGCTAAAACCTGAATACAAGGCTGCCCGTGTAGAAATAGGGGCACCCGAGTCTGCAAGTGAAACAAACTACGAGTCAGTCATGGGACTGGTATGAGAAATCTACTTAACTTATTTTATAATAAGGCCAATCACAGGACCACGCCGCTAACACAGAACGGGTTTACACCATTGGATTGCCGGTGCTTTAAAACAAGTAAATCATTTAAACATCGCAATGCTTTTTGCAAAAATGAAGCCATTATAAGACTCAGTTCCCATCACATAATGCAACGCAAACCGGAGGATAGAGTTTTACCTTATAATGACCAAAATAAGCTTGATACGAATAAAACAAAAGCATTTGATATTATTACTAGTGTTTATATGTTTCAAAAACAATTTTAATCATAAGTATCAATCATAGACGGCATAAATGCCCTATACCACTATGTCGCCATATATAGGTATACAATCAAAACCGCACGATGTCGTATTTGGAAATTGGATTCCGTCATGAGCCAAGGCAAGGGATCATCCTTACCGCTTCGAGATGCTCTAGCCCACCCCTCAGGATCAGATCTCGAGTGACTCTTGGATCGTCAGGGCCGGTCCACACGGAGTGGATTAAAATGCCTGAACACTTCGTTCCCCTGCCTTATAGGGCGTTAACTGGTCATATACTGACCAAACCATCGATCCTGGAATGACTGATATAACCGAGGCGCCTTGCTATCCATCATCCACATAAGTAAAATGCTCGGGCGTGTAAAACCCAAAATACCACTCCTAGCTAGAAGGAAACGCATGTCCTCCCTGATGTCCTCTCCCGTTTCTGGCTCATACCGGGGTTTGAGGATCGCGAATCAATGCTAAACACAAAGCTAGCTATTTAAAGCCGTGCTTTGATCATCAACCACAAGGCTCTGCTTTTCAACAAAAGCCTTGCTCACAGCATCTTTGTATGCCACGTCATCAATCTACAACGTCAGACACACATCCATTTACAAGTCCATTTTGGGTCTGAACGAAACCGGAGGCACCTTATTCCTCTCCCGCATGTCCAATACAGGAGAGAGACCCTCGCACATCCGAACGATCAACAAGTACGTCCGGATGACCACCACTGTAACCCCTCAGGGCAGCAACTCCCATCAAAGGCATTAGTGGCCATCCATTCGATGTGAAGATCATCGGTCTTGCACCGTCTTCAAATCTTCGACTTCTAACCATCGACCAATTATTTGAAATGAGAATTAACTCGGTCTTTTCAAATAATTCTCGTATATTTAGAATTCAAATCAATTCATTTCCATGGTTAAATTATTTGGCATCCATAATTCTGTTCATTAATGTAATGTTTCACATCAAACAGATTCAACCATCAAATATCCAATAAATCGAGTAAATTTGGTTTATTTCCATTCCATATCGTTTGTAATATTTTATAGCGATTTATCGCTATTTTTACTTATTTATTATATAGCCAATTTATTCAAACGATGCTTCAGGCCATAACACGACCATGGCACTATTTTTCTCCAAAATTTGATTTACACATATCTGAAAATCTAACCGTTGGATCTTTACAAATTTTATATCATTGGAAAGATCTTTTCAAAACGGATCCAACGGTTCTAGTTTTGGGAAAATCCGACGGTCGGATCTCCCGGTACAATCGTTTAAAGTTACGATTTCAAAATACGAACTGCAACGTTGTTATTCGATTTATTTGAATTATATATATATATAATCCATTCTGGCGCTGTTTTCATTCAGATTTGAACTAAAAATTCCAGACAATCCAACCGTTGGATCTTTGCAAAGTTGGTATCGCTGAAAAGATATTTCCAAAGCGAACCCAACGGTTTCGGCTTCGGGAAAATCCGATGGTCGGATCTTCCGGTACAATCATTTGAAATCACGATTTCAAAATACGAACTGCAGCTTTGTTATTCGATTTATTTTAATTATATTTTTATATATATAAATATAATTCGTTCTTCGATTTCCAAACCATATTCATTTCATATATTTGATAAAATAATATTTTTAGCCAACATATATTCATTTCAACATATGACTATCTTTAACACTTCATATATGTATAAAAATGTGATTTTTATTGTTAAAAGAATTTATTTTAAAAATGAAGATTTTTAGCGATTCATATATATTATAAAAATCTGATTTTTATTGTTAAAACAATTTATTCAAACATGAATATTTTATATACCTCATACATATTATAAAAATGTTATTTTCATCGTTCATACCATTTCATTTCATACATTCACTAAAAATATTATTTTCATTGTTCAAACAATTTCATTTCATACATGAATTTTTCTCCAACACATGAATATATTTCAACACATGAATAATAATCAAACATATGAATATTTCAGAAAATTTCGGCAGCATAATGGCAGGGTAGTTAAAACCGGCACCGTCCCAAGTACGGCTCCTCGTTCTACCTTAAAGCCTCGCAGCTTTTGACAATGGGGATTTCAATATCTAGTTCGTACGCAGACGAATTTTCCTATAAACTAATCCTATTGGGATTTCAACCACAATCAATCATATCAACCATTCGCATTTATCAACCAAATTTCACATCAACCAAATCCAAACAACCACAACCAATATATATCGTCCAGGGTCTGTGGACAAGGGGAGCATATATATATATATGTATGTATGTATGTATATATATATATATACGTATATAAATATATTTCGATTCCATTTCAATATTATTTCAATTCCATTCAACGCACATATGATTTTTACAACGCATATATAACTTATTCATCGCACATACAACTTATACAATGCTTATACATAAGGTGTACAACGCTTATATAACTCATACATCGACCGTATAATTTATACATCGCCGTTCCATATCGTTTATAATTTAGAAAGCTCACATTGGGTTCCACTCGTCCAAAAATTGTAGTAAGCTCTAAAAATTCCCCGGTCTCTTCTAGAATGCAGAAGACGTCCTCACGGTTCCGGTGTCTCTTGTTTCACTAGATTTCGATCACATAGCAAAAAGATACGATTTTATAATTTTGCGGAATTAGCAACGCTTTTAAACTGTTATAAACAGTTAAATAAATTAAATAGCCGTGTACCTCAGTTTAATGTTTGAAACTAGGTTTGGCGATAACTTCAAATCCGTAGCACCTGGACGTAATCGGGTTTTGGCACCTCAAAGAGATCCGAATCGAGCATCTGGGCATGTGGGTGGTGTTCAGATCGAAGCACCCTATGAACGCTGGCGGCAAACGGAAGTCCTGAACTTCGAGGGTCTCAATCTCGATGATGGCGCGGCGGTTTGGGGTGCAATGGGTATGGATGTGAAGATCTTGGAGAGGGATACAAAGTCCCAACAGGATGGATGTCTAATTTTGAGCGGATTCGCCGAATTTGAGGAGAGAAGGGTTGGAAGCTTTCCGTCGTTCGTTGCTGTTACGGGGGGAGGGGGAGGGGGTTATCGCGATTTTTAAAATTAAAAATAATGAATATAAAAATTCTGATTGGTCGGAATTTATATTAAATTCTAAAATGATGTTTTCTAATATGAACTCCAATCCAAACCCAACGATTGCCGCCCTTACCTAAATATCCCCATTCTGAACACAATGGGATATGTTTCGTAAGCCCATTCGACTGTTACAGTCAGTTATTCTTCAAATTAAAATATAAAACATTCAAATTCTGATTTGAACGTACATTTTAATTTGCTGGGGCCACATACTGATTCTAAAAATTCCAGAAAAATAAATCTAGCTATGTTTTGCTGATACGGTCCCAACAAAACTGATTTCGTCGAATTTGGAGACCGTTTGAAAAATGGCCATTTTCTGGTCGATCCAAATTGACTGAAATTAACCAAACACGTTTTCTTTTGCCATGCTCACATATTAACTCCAAAAATTATGGAATCTGAAACCTTGCAATAATTTGACATCCCGGATCCAACAAAAGTGGTTTCATCGAAAACGGAGGTCGTTTGCAAAATGGTTATTTTCAAGGGCTATATAAACTCCATAGTGACCTTTCTGAAAATTTATTTGTCCATAACTTCTGATTCCCGCTATGAAATTTTGATTTTTTAGATTCTTTAGATAGATATTCATAAACAGATTTAGATTTTTTTGTTTCTCTAAAATCCGTTTTATTTTGCATCCGGTATAGTCAGTCAAAGTTCGAATTCAAATTTTCAAACTATCGCGCCATTTCAAGCCTTGTTTTATAATTAAAATAAATATATTTATTTTCCCACATCGATTCAAATAAACTTTTGGTCGTTATTATTTAAAATAAATTATTTTAAATATTCAAAATCCAGTAAAATTGCCAAATTAAAATTTTTAAACTGGTTCTGATTTTCCGGATTGTTACACATTTACAAATGATTACTTATAGTTCGGGAAACAACTCGCGGTTTAACACTTCAGAATAGATTATTTTTAAAGAAAGAGTTACCATAGTGTTTCAAAGCGTTACAAAATAGTTATCTTAATTACTTCAATCAAAATATCGTTTATCTTAGCCAAAACTTGAACTTTATGACAAAACACCTTTTCATAATTTGTAATGATTTTACAAATTTTTTTCCCATATTTTTAAAAACATTTAAAATAGTTGTTTATAGTTATGGTCGATAACTGCTCTTACAACGACCTTTTCCAAAATGGCTTTAAACATAACTTGAAAATTATAACCCGAAATTAAAATCCTCTTTCACTCATTTAAAAGCTCTTGTTAATATAAATCAAATGTTTTTCGTTTCTTGGAAATCCGAATTAGATTGCAAAAGTTATAAGAGTTTAAAGTTTGCATCTGAAATACGTAAATTGTCGCGACAAACTCTATTTTGACCATAATAACCATTATTCTACGATACTTCAAAATATCTTAGAAAACCATTATATCCTTATATAACCCTTTTAAAATCATTTAAATTTACTTTCCAAATTATTTTGGATCTAAAATTCAACTTTCATAAATTCCAATTCATTTCTAAATTCAAATAACTTCAAATTAACCTTCCCATTCGTCGGATCAGTTAGGGATAGCCAGGGAGAGCAGGAAACTTCACACAAGCCTAGATATTATCCTCTCTGTCATCTTAGAATGTTCCGGTATTTATTTATCCATTTAAAGAAACTTTATCAATATATATATATATATATATATATATATATATATATATATGAATTCATACATATGGTTTTTCCCAATTATTAACCTTCAATAATAATGATATTGCTTCTAACTACGAAGGAGATTTGTTGATCACCAATGTGATACCATACTTGTTGTGTCATAGTGTGTGCGAAACAACATCATCAACCATTATAAAACATCCATAGCAACCATCATCAACATAATTAAATAAATCATAACTGTGCACAAGCGTTGTAACACTAACGCTTAATAATGTGTGTGTTCTAAACTCTACAACCATCGTCCATCACAACAAACATCAACCATCATTAATCATTAATAATTCATCACTATATTTAAATTAGTCTAACTACTAATTAAACATATAAATTGTGGTTAAAGAGTTCTCACCAAACAGCTTTCCAGTCTTCACGATAGGAGATCCTAGTTGAGCGAACCGTCGGACAGTATTTCGGCGCAACGTCTTCTTCACCAATGTATATATAATATATACTAATCTCTCTCTCTCTCTTTCTATTATAAGAGGAGGAGGAGGAATATAATGACGAACTTTGGTAAGGTATGGTAGAAAAGAGGAAGATTTATGCCATGGAAACCATGGTTTTAAGCTTTAAGAAGAAGAGAGAAAGAAAAGAAGTGAGAATGAATGAAAAAGTGGAAGGAAAGGGTGATATTTATAGGAAAAGTGGAGTAAAGAGAGTGTGACACCTAAAGGGGCAAGTGGAAAGCGTGCATGAAAGTTTTCATGCAAAAATACAAGTGTCCTTACACTTGTCTTAAGGAGAAAAGTGAACTTTTGGTAGCACTTCCCTTAAAACGTTATGAAAGCTAAGAGCAGCACTTCATTTTAATGCTACTAATTCATGTTATGGTTTGACAAATCCAATCGAACGATAAATAGTATCAATAAATTCAAACTTAATAATAATCATTCTCATTAATAATTCAAATAAATTCTATCATCTAACTTATCAGAATTATTAAATATTCCTAACCATATATATTTATGTCAAATTCAAATTTAAATTCAATTTAAGTAATAAAAAATCCAATTTTAATTTGGTTAAAAATTCTGTATCGTTATAGCGGAAGAGCGTGCATCTTATTCCAGTACATTGCACAGTAGGGCGAGGTAGCTCTCGGCAAAGAGAAACTATTATTGTTCATTAAAATACCCACAGAAGCTAGATCATGGATACTGGACATAATTTTTTCATGTTACGGCATGTCATTATTAAGTATATGCCTACGCTCGATCCATGGATCATACCTAAATTTTATGTTCATGAAAGCCAAGGCATTGAATTTAAACAAAAGGAAGAATCGTGCCTCTTAACTTAAAAATACATAGCCATGTCTAACTTAAGTTTGTGGGGTTCCATTGTCCAGAAATTGAGATCTTAAACAATGTGATTTTTAGACCATGAAACCCAAATACTATCAATATTGTTAAGATAATTGTCGACATGTTCCACAAAAACGGCCCTATTCCACTTAACAGTGTTAATTATGCCTAAACCACCATATACAATTGGTTTTTTGATGTATTTGAAAGAAATAGGAGGCGAATATTTTACAAGTAAACTACCTTTCCAAAAAAACCTCATGAATGTGGTTTTAATCAATTTCAGAAGTTCCCTTGGGAGGATATAAGTTCTAGACCAATAAGTGTGCATAGCTATAATAACGGCTTTTATTAGAATCAACCTACCTACTTGCGTGAGCATCTTTGTGGACCAACATTCAAGCACGCATAAGAATTTTTTTCAATAGAGGGAGACATTGCGCCATTGTGATCCTTGAAGATGTGAGGGGCAGACCAAGGTATGTTGTGGCATTTTGATTTATGCTAAGCGCGGTAATAGCTTGAATTTCATTAGCAACTTCAGGAGAGACTCCAGCAATGTTTAGTTATGATTTGGCAATATTAATTTGTAATCCTGTAAAATTTCCTTAATATACTCATGATATTAATCATGGTATCATTGTTAAGCTTGCAAAAAACAATTAAGTCAACCGCAAAAAGCAGTGAAGTAATAATGGGATCATGACATTTAGGGTGGAGCTGAAATTCATTATTCCCTACAACTTTGTCAAATAATCTTGTGGGTAATTCCATTACAATTATGAAAATGTAGGCAGACATAGCCCCCCCCCCCCCCGGCCTAATTCCAATTTTGCTTTTAAAGTAACCTGCATTGTTGCCGTTTAAGTTGATGGAGAAATGAACAGTAGATAAGCAAGCATGTATCCATGATATTATGTTGGCAGGGAAGTTCATATAAGATAGAATTCTAGTTATTGAATCTTAATGCAAAGAGTCAAATGATTTTTTAATACCAAGTTTAAGCATTGCCCTAGGCGAAATGTATTTCCTTTTATCACCCTTTAATAACTTGTGAGCCATGAGAGCATTGTCTAATATATTCCTATTAGCTAAGAATGCAGTTTGATTAGGGGGTAATATTTTAGGAAGGACCTTTTTTTAATATGTTAGCTATTATTTTAGCAATGCATTTGTATATAGTGCCGCAACAAGCTATTAATCTAAAATCATGCACATGATTAGCATTCTTAACCTTAGGGATCAATGCTAGAATTGTGTTATTATAAGAGTCCATAAGTTTAACTTTTAAAAGAAATTCATGATAGCTTTACACATGTCATTGCCTACAATATTCCAAAAGGTGGAATAGAAGTTGGCATTATAGCCATTAGGACCATCACACGAATTATTATTCAAAGAAAACACGGCGTCTTTGATTTCTTCCGTGGTGACTAGAGATCTTAGTTCATCAATATCGGACTGATTTAGTTTGGGAAGAATAGTTGGGTTTAATTCATTAAAGCATGGCATAAAAAGATTTTTGTTGCCAAGTAAAGATGAGAAGTACCTTATAAATGCATGTTGAGTCCCATCTTGAGTAGTGAATAGCTGATCCTCAGTGTCATAAATGGAGAAAATATTTTCTCTATTTTGTTTCACCTTGAGAACACTATGAAAATACGAAGTATTCTTATCGCTATCATGTATCCATTGTAATCTAGTTTTTTGTTTCTTCATAAGTGCTTCGGTGTACAATGCCTCCTTAAGTAAATGAGAAATGTGACTTTCTTTCATAGCAAGCTCAATATTAGAAACATCATTGAGTAAGGCGAATTGTACAATATGCGGTTATTCAGCAAGATCTTCTGAAAGTTTAGTGCCACTACCAAATTTCCCTTTAGCCCAATGTTTTAAGACATGTTTTAATGACTTTAGTGTCTTGTAAAGAACAAACATGCTATTGCCATAGCATGGTTGATTCCACGATGACAAAACAATAGAGCTAGAGTTTTCTTCTTTATGCCAGCGTTAAAGAACCTGAAGCTAGGTTTCCTGACAATGCTGTGTTCAACCAAAGACAGAATTTGAGGGGAATGATCAAAGATATATGGCAGAGGAATGGTATTATGGAGCGAAGGCCATGTCACTAGAGACTGACAATTGTAGAAGGAGTGATCGATTCTAGAGAAAGTTCTTGGCCAATCCCTTTTTTGTTATTCCATGTGAATTCAACTCCGTTCGTATTTATTTCAATTAATTCATTATTGATGACAGCTGCATTTATTGGCTGTATTTCATTTAAAGTAACCGAGTTACCACCATGCCTATCTGACAGTTTAAACAGGGAGTTGAAATCACCACTGACTATCCATGGGTGGGTATTTTGCCTGAAGTTGATAAGTAAGTCATACGTTTGGTCTCTGGCATTCATAGAGTTGCAGGCATAAATAAAAGTAATGTAGCAAGACATTTGAGTAGGCAAATGAATATTGTGGCAGTGAATTAATTGATCAGAGGAAAGAATCTTCGTGCGATTGTGAATGGATGGATCGAAGAAGATACAAATCCTACCATACGTAGCTTCATCTAGATTATGAATCATCGACCACGTAGGGTTTATACACCTAGTAGCTCTTTCAATCAAGGGGGTGTTTAACTTAGTTTCAAGAATAGCCAAAATGGTGAGGTTGTTCTTGAAGATCATATACTTACATGCATCAAGTTTGAAGTCTTGATGGGCGCCTATAACATTCCAAATGCTTATATTTTGTAACATTGACTAAACTGTTGTTGTTCTGCCTTTTTCAAAAGCCTAGTAACTGGGCTTACACTTCTTGCTGAAATTGTCTTCTTTTTCTTGTCAGCCTTGCTTGCCGTTTTATTATCAAGAGCTTCTACGGAGAATCGTTTAGCAACTTCTTCTATTTCCTTTTCAGTTAACTATGCATCAGGCGGTAAGGATATTTCTTAGCAATAAAAAGGGAATTTGTTTTATCTAGATAGATATCATCTACATCGGTTACAGACTCAAGTAATTTAGTGTCCGTCGAAGGTTTGTCTAGATCAACTCTTACTTCAGAAGGGTCAGAGAAAGCTACAGTGATTGGATCAAGAGCCAAAGAAAGTTTGCTTGCAGAGTTCCAGTTCACTGTGTTATATGTTTGTGTACCCAGATCTTCATTTTGGTTTACATACTAGATTCCAATCTCTTTGTTACTTCCTAAAACATGTTGCATATCATCATAGATTCTACTTTGAGGAATAGAAACATTCGCTACATTCGTAAGATTTACGAACGCAGAATTATCAGCAATAACATTCAGTTTCAAGGGATCAGACAATGGCATAATAGAAGTTTCAATTGGCTTGGTGAGCGTACAAGCAGAATTCAGAGTTTCATTGAAGCTACTTTGCTGTGGCACATCTTCAGGTGATTTAATGTGTGTATCTTCAGAGTTGCATTGCATCTGATGACCAACAGATGGTTGCTCATTAACTAACTTACCAGAGACATCATACCCATCAGAGGGTTCTTTAATGGAAGGAGCAGGTATTTCATGAGAGTTGAGTTCGATGCTTGACGAGACTGCATCAGTTTTGCATTGAGACACTTTTGATTTGCCTATTCCTTTGCTACTTACCGAATCTTCCTTCAAGACTTTGTCAGCGTTGTATTGAGTATTCTGTACATTTTCCTCGGCTATTAAGATGGCTTGCACTTCTTTACAAATATCACCTGAAATGGATAGATCAGTAGGTTTGTTTTTTAAAGGTTCAGCTGCTGTATGACCATTGCTAGCATCAAGACAAGGAAACAAGTTAACTTCATTATGTATGGTTGCTAAGTTGACATGCTCACAACCTTCCTTAGCATAATCCATATTCTTTTCGTTAATTGTTTCAAATAACTTGATCGTTTCTTCTTGTGCTTCTTCATCAAATTATATCTCACCTTCTTCCAAATTGGGTTTATCTTGCATATTATCACCTTCTTTCATCAACTCCAAGTGGCCAAGTTTGACTGTATCTGCTTCCTAATTTGTAGTTTCAGCTCTATCAACACCAATTGTATGATGTTTGTGATTCAAATTGGTGCTATCAGGTTGTTTATCAATGGTGTTATCAGGTTGTTTATCATTGTCACTTGCAATCGCCTGTTCCAAACAATTCAGCCTCTCTTCTCCAATTTCCACTACATTGTTTTTGGCTATCCATTTAAAGATAGTGATGCTTATTTTTGTCGACCTTTTGCCACTTTTGAACTAGTTTAACTACCTCATTTCTGCCATGGTTGAAGCCTCTTCTCATATGGAAATAACTTTTCTTGGGAGGATTAACTATCACTTGTTCTTTTCTTACCTTCTCCATAGTTGCTTCTGGTTCTTTTCCTTTTGCTTTAGCTGTTTCTGTCTTGCTATTTGTATCTCTTTTTTCGCAAATATCAGTTTTTTGCCCAAACACTTTGCATGTAATACAAACATCTAGTTTCCAGAACTAAATCACTTTATCATTTGAGTACTTCCATCTGGGCAGTCCACTTCAAATTCTTCGAAAAGTTTTTGCGCGGGGTTAACATCTATCAAACATTTGGCATATTCTATTCTTCTAATTCGCTCTTACATCTCGTCCATACAAATAAATCTACCCAGTCTACAAGCTAACCAATAATAAGTAGTTTATCCTTGATGATGATAGGGTCAGCAGTTAAAATATTATGACTATCTTCTTCATTCGAAAGTTGAAAAAGGAAAATTTTACTATCCGATTTCGTTTTAACTTAATCCTTTAGCCTCTAGACCGAGTCCAATTTGTGTATGACTGTCATGTAAGATAAAGGTTGATCAAGGAAAAAAAACCACTAAAGTTCAAGCCAGACTTTTTCTCCTGCTTTCACTGTATCTTCAGTGAATTTCATGGATTTTCCATTGTAGCTAGGAATCATTGCAACAGGTTCGTACTTGCCTGAATTATGAGGGACCCGAATAAACAACGAGGTCCAAATTCGTTTAATTGGGATAAAATTTGTGTTAGAGGGATTAGATCCAACAAGGGATGAAGAGGATGTCTGGGGAACTAGTGGCACGAAAGAAAAAATAGGCGGAGGGTTTGGTGGCACAGGGGGAGGGGCAGAGCGAGGCGGATTTTGAGGAGGAAGGACAGACTGCAAGCTCGAGGAAGGGTCAGAGCTAACGACCATTATTTCGTTGCTTGAGCTAACAACCATCTTTTTATCAAATCAGACTAGTTGAAGTACAATCAATGATATGTAATGAATAATAGATAATAGCCGATCGTCAGTAATATTGTGTTATAATAAACTCAATTGTTTTGTAATAAACATTTAAATATTATTTTAGTTTAATCGATGTAGGTCGATAAATATATTTTAAATTAAGAAATGATTTAAAAGCCAAATTAGCGATGATTAAACTAAGTATTGAAATTCATGTGAACGTGAATTTATATAATAACTAGATGAACAAAATTTTGTGTCGATCAATGAAATCAAGTTGATGTGATATAATGAGTCCAAAAGGAGTAATAATCGTAAACCAAGGTGAATAACGTTAAAAGTGAATATTTTTCAGATGAGAATGGTTGTGAAGAGAAATTGCTTGATCGATAATCATGGGATTATTCAGGAGTTCAGAAAATAAATGAAATAGTTATGAATGTAGAGGAGATATTGCATTCGAAATCCTAGATATATATGATTTGGAAATAATTATTTTCCAAGATCAACCAGTTTATGAACGACGATTATTTGAATTATAAAATTGTGGCAGACAAAATATGCTGTGATAATTGATCTGTTTATTTGATTGGTTATAACGCTGTGAAATGACCTGTAACATCCTGTATTTTTTGTCATCATATATTTAATATATTTTAAATATCGATTTGGATTTATAAATGAATTTATAATATATAATTCGTTTGTATATTGAAGTTTGAACATTTACTTTATATTTAATTATAAATCGATCCCGTAATGTCGCGGTTGTCCGTAAATTACGATTTGAACTTCGATTGAATATACGAAATCCATTTTAAGTTTGAATTTTGTGAAGCCGGAAATGTTTGAATCTATTTGATTATAATTTTCTAATGAAGACAAAATTTGGAGATTTCAACTTATAAATTGTGAGTTATGTCCAATTCAAAATTTCAGTTAGTCACTATGGAATCATTTATAAATGATAATGAATTATTTAATCATATAAAGGAATTCTTATATAATTCTAATATCGTTTAACCTGAAATTATATAATGGTTAGTTTAAAATCTATATTGGTTTGAAGTCGAACGGAGTTATTTGATTATTATTGTTGGATTTCAAGTTTGAAGTCAAACGGAGTTATTTTGTCGGCAGACAAAATTAAAAGTGAATCAATAAATAAACTGGAATAAAATTAAGGCCATTTTTGCAAACAGGGTCGAATATTGACGAAACAAGTTCCATTGGTTTCAGAACCTTAAGAAACAACAGTACATCCATTTTTATTGTGTTTAGATTTCGTAGATATCGGTACAAATTTAATGTACCGCGTTAAATAATGGTAGGGTTTAATAACTGTATAAAATAACACGTACTGAATAAAAGAAAAATATATACATAAAAAAAATACAATATTCATAACGATCGCTTCCCCGCAACGCTTCCTATATATAACCTACCTCAATTCCTGCCTATCTTTTTTTCAGCACAACCGATGGTGACCTACCCTTCTGAAGACACCACCCTAGGCTGTTATTCTTCAGCTACCCTATGTCCTATGAAATGACATTGTTCTTATCCACTAAAATCTTCACATATATATTAATGCAAGCTTTGATCAACTCCTGAAACGCAACCCACTCCTCTGTGTTGAAAATAAACATGCAACGTATATACTCCTCTCCATTTTCTCTCTCGTCTCTCTTTCTTCTTTTCTACATAATACGCTTAAAGGAGGTGTGATGGAGTTCTGGTGTCGAGCAAGTGGGTGCTCGGGTGGCTCAGGTGTGATTGGTGAGCTGGGTGTTTTGCATGGAAAGGAAGACATAATGGTTTGAAATGGAGAAGCAGATGATGGGACGAGGAGGAGTTAGACACGACAAGTCAGCATTGGTGGGGGGTCTCCGGTGATGGCGACGTTGGTGTAGGGTGATGCAGATGATGGTGCGATGGGGTGTGTGCAACATGCACAGATCGGAGTCTTTAAAAATATATATAATATGCATGAGAAAGAACGAAGCAGGTGAGGGAACTGAAGGGCTTTGTGAGCAGAAGTGGAGGATGGCACGAGCTGGAGAGAATGGGTGGCACATGATGTGCAATGTAGGAGTGGGGATGAAGTACTGAATAGGTTCGAAGGGATAAACTACACAACAGGAGACGTTCGAAGAAATGCAACAGAAACGAGAGGAAGAAAGTAATAGGTAGCTTCAAAATTTTATACACATGGGGATGAAATATAGGAGATGTATAGTAAGCATTTTATTTTTCCCTAATTTAATTTATATGTGCCTAACTAGGGATTAATCAACATAAGTTAAGTTAATAACACATATAGTTGTGCAATTCAAATGAGCAACATCGGTTTTCACATGGCTAATTGTGCCCATTCAAACAGTAGTAAGGGACTAATAATGAATGCATAAGGTTCCCAATTTTACACTGACTTGGCCAATTTATTTTTGATGCCTAATCAGACCCAGATTATATACCTAAGCTTTGTAATATACCGATTATAATATACATAACGTGGCCTAGTAGTTATGTTTAATTTTGCCTAATCATGGTTAACCATGGCTAATTAAGTTTTGTTTCAAAGTAAGTAAAAATTTAGTATTATTTAAGTTTTAATAATATTATATTTTAATAGGTGAACGTCGTACTAAATTATAACTTGGTGATACAGTAACGGAATTGGACAAAACAAACATTGTTGGAACCTTATCGGCGAGTGCTTCAATATAGAGCCAATTTGGACAGAGTTAGGTGCAGATGGAAGTTTTAATTAAATTAAACACTTGTTTAATTTAATTAAAACAAACCGGTTTACAACGAATGGAAACCCAATGTAAGTTTACTCACTTAGTATTATCCCACTTATATTTTATAAGTCGGGTTTAATATTTGTGTGCTATGGTTGTTATTATTGGATGTTTACTAAATACATTATTTTATATTGACTAAACCGATTAAATTAAACGTTTGGTTAATTTGATTCAAATCAATCATTATTTTTAACAACTGTAACCAATTAAGGTGTCTTATCTTGTTGGTCACGTTTGTAATAATATAAATGTATAAAATAAATAGTTTGATGTTTAGATTACTGTTATTTGTTGGTTATTCGAATTATATCTGAATATTCAATTATATTATTTGAGGTAACATAATTGGATGCAAGTAAAAACAGATTCGAGGGATCCAACTGGATTCCTCAAATATATTAAATGTTATTTATTTTCATATTCTCATTATATGAACTATTCTGATTGAATGATTGATTTGGTTGTTGATCATTGATTGTAAATTCAATGTTTATTTTTTTTTAACCAATGGGCAGTACTGGTTAAGTAATTGGCAACATATGGCCTATAAATAAATTATTGTATAAGTATTGACTTACCATTGGGTGAATCGACAGAAATGAAGTTATAAAATTTATTTTATAACGGAAGATGGATTCGAAATATATTATTTTGAATAAAAGTTTATTAAAAGGAAATAATAATTTATTATTTATTTTTTGAGTTTTTAAGTAATTGTTATATGGTTTTATAAATTAAATTCTTATGTTAATAAGATTTTATAAGAAAATAAGTCGGAATTAACCTAACAAAAAATTAAGTGGGATTATTTGAATTAATTATATTTATAATTAATTTAAAAAGGAAGAATTAATTGGAATGGGTTAACGAAATAACCGTGTCTTGAATTGATTAAGTCAACTGTTTTAACTGGGATTGATTATCAAATTTGTTGTTAATTAATCTAATGAAATGATTTAACGATTATTTGAATAATTATTAATAAGAATTTTAAAAGAAAATTTAATATTTATTTCAGTAAGTGAGGAAGTGAATTATTAATTTAATTAATAATTTAAGTAAGCACTTCTTAAATGAAATCCATTTACGTAAGTAAATGGTTTTGAAATCGAATATAGTTGTGTTTTTGAAAAAAGGTTATGAACGAGTTTTATATTAAATCCAAGCTTTTACAACGAAGTTATAAAAGAGATTTTAAGCAAATATGATATCTTAAAATAGATGTTTACGTAATATTTAAATTAAGCAAGAAGAGATTAAGATAAAAAGGGTTTATTATTATACCCGGGTTTTCAAATAAGGTTTAAAAAAGGGTACGAGGCTAAAACGTTGATTTTGAGTTGGTGTTACTTAATAATGTGATTAAGTGAAGTGAATGGAATTGAAATGAGGTTTTCAAAGCGAAAAATTGTTTAAAAGAAAACGTTTTGTAGATTTGAATGGAGTTAAGGAAATTAGAAACTGGCTGGAGATTGGTCGAGTTGAACGACTTCTTGAGTGTCGATTCGATGTTGGTTTCGGCCTTCGAGGTTTATATTTAGGGTTTTTTCTCTTACTAGTGTTCGGTTAGGGACTAATGAATGTTGAAGTAGCGGGAATAGAAAGCTATTTTGAGAATATAACGATATTTTCGAGATTTAAGAAATTAACGAGATGTGTTTGAATAAGTTTTATTAAAAGGGGATGTGTTAGTTATTTTTTTCGAGAATTAAAAATAAAGAGATTCAGTGACAATGTTTACATGAAAGATTTGAAACCAAAGTTGATATATATATATATATGATTGAATTCTAATGCATTTAAAAGGGTTTGGAAAATAATCATATTATATAATAAGTAAGAAATACTGTTTTTTAAAATATTGAAAGGTTAAGAAGTTTAATTAGTTTTTAATTAAAAAGGCTAATTGATGCTGAGTACAAGACCAGTGAACTCATTTTATTTTTATGTTTGAATGGTTGTATATTTGAAAGTTAAATAACTGACTATCAAATCTTATCTATACGAGTGTTGGTACGGAAAGACCAGGAATGAATTTATATTCGAAAACCATTCCGAACTAGAAAATACGAAATCGTAGAAGATGCAGATTAAAGATGGAGCAGTGAAGACCTGAAACGACCCAAATTTCCTTTATCGGGAAAGCCCGAATTGCTTTGAGAACACGACGCATCAGAACACAAACACTAGAACATTTCATTATTGTTACAACAATTACATCAGAGTATGAATAAATAATTTACAGTAGAAAACACTAGAATTTTAAATTACAAAGCAGCAGAAAAATAATTACATGAATAAAATGTATAGTGGAAAACATCGGCAACACAACTGAAAGAAATACACGGATACAAAGCTTTCTGAATATAGCTCCAGCTGTAACCCAGGATCCTGGGAAAAGAAAAATCTGCGAAAACCAAAACTACTAGTTGCCCAAGTGGAAAATATAGGCATCCAGAGTTTAGGTAGAAACAATAAACTCCAAGTCAGTCATAGGACTGGTGTGGGAAC
Source organism: Allium sativum (assembly GCA_030737875.1). Classification (NCBI taxonomy): domain Eukaryota; kingdom Viridiplantae; phylum Streptophyta; class Magnoliopsida; order Asparagales; family Amaryllidaceae; genus Allium; species Allium sativum. The sequence goes on along the minus strand of CM060912.1, from coordinate 554,433,294 downwards.
TAAAACAGTTATTGAAATTTTACTTTAAAGTTGGGTAATTAACGGGACCACGCCGTATGTCACGGAACGGGTTTACCCCCATGAATACCAGTGCTTGAAAACAAAACGATTTATAAACAACGCAATGCTTTTGAAAAAATGAAGCTATTATAAGACTCAGATCCCATCACACAATGCAACACAAGCCAGAGGATAGAGTTTTATTTTATAACAGCCGAACACTCTTGTATGTTTTAAAACAAATCATTTTGATATTACTATAAGTGCATAGTGTATCAAACAACTTCAAAGATAAACGTATCAATCATAGACGGCATGAGTGCCCCATCCCACTATGTTGTCATATAGGGTTACAACTAAAACAGAAAAGTATCGTATTGGAAATTGGATTTCATCATGAACCAAGGAAAGGGATCTCTCTTTCCGATTAGAGACAATCTAGCCTACCATGTCTCAGGACTCAGCTGCAATTGCACCTGAGATCTTCAGGGCCGGTCCACACTTACTTTAGTGGATTAGTTATTCCTGAACAATACGTTTCCCAGCCCTATGGGGCATAATGGTCAGTATTTTGACCATATCTAGAGCCACTAGGGACTCAAATCCGAGGCGCCTCACTATTCAACATCCGCATAAGTAAAATTCTAGGCTCCATACAATGACACCACTCTTAGATAGAAAGAAACACATGTTTTCCCCGTAGTCCATCATCCTGTTTCTGGTTCATACCGGGGTGTGAAGCTCGCGAATTAATGCTATACAAAAACTGCTATTTAAAGCCGTGCTTTAATGATCATCCACAAGGCCCTGCTTTTCAACAATAAACCTTGATCATTTGCATCTTAGCATGCCACATTGATAATCCATGTCATACGACTGATGTCTATCAATATATAACCTTTAAGCTCGTACGTCTCAGAGAAGGGTGTTAAGCAAGAGAACAAATTCTCCGCCACCAAACAGATATAAATTTAATAGAAACTAATCAACACAAAATGAAATCCAACATTAGACACACATCCATTTACAAGTTCGTTCAAGGTCTAACCTAAACCGGAGGCGCGTTATTCCTCGTCCCATATGTCCAATACAGGAGAGAGGTCCTCGCAATCCGGTCGATCTCCAAGTACGTCTTGGCGATCACCACTTATTACTTTGTCTTGCGTGTACAGCCCAATAAAAACATCAGTAATCATCCAAACGATGTGAAAATCTTCGATCTTTAACCACCATCTTCATCGTCGACTTTTAGTCGCCGTATTAATTATTCAGAATGGGTAAAACCCGGTCTTTCTGAATAACTCGTGTATTTTATATTCAATAATGAAGTGCTATAAAAACACAAAATATGCCTCATTCCAATTCAGAATTTTCTTTTATTCAAATATTCACTTCTTCGATGAAAGGTTCCCATTAATTTTATCAAAGATAAATTCTTTTAAATTTATTCTTTAATCTTCCTTTAGATATCATTTTCAAAAGATTTTACCAACTAGTCGGGATTATCGAGCCTTACCGAAGTAACCATTTATTATATTTTCCAATCCTAACCTATTCATCCCATGGAGCAAAACTGGTAGTACTCCTTGTATAACACCCTTTGTGTTATTGGTAAAATTAATTACCGTTTCACGTTCAAATCTAATTAAAGATTTAACTATCACCTGGAATAAAGCCGGCGATACTCCATTCTCGATCATTTCATGAATTCGATAAATTTAATTATTCCATTCACATTCCATCTAATTAAAGATTTATTAAAACTCCAATCTGGTTTTAATATCCAAAAATCATTACTTTATGATTATTCAACTTTCTGGAAATTAATCCTGCTTTTAACTGGGTTAAAGAATCAATGTCTTTAAAACATTATTCATGGTAAACCAAAAATCCTCTTCCATCAAAATGGAATCTACATGGAAATCATAACAGTGTATAATCGATATAAATTCCCGTGTCAGTCTAATAATATAAATGGAATAATGGTGAAGCCTTTTAAATTCCATATATAGTAACGGTCTTCCTTCACAGAATCTCATCTCGATTATTACCAAATCGAGTTCCATTCAATTCCAATTTAATATATTAAATTGGAAAATTCCATTAATCTTAATAAAAAGAGTTATAAATTCTAAATAACCTCTTCACTGTTAATTGGGTTAAAGAACAAATGTTATTTAAAACACCGTTCACGATAAACCCAAAATCAACTTCCATTTCAATTCCAATTAAATAAATTAATTGGTAAATTTCTCTAAATATTAACTAAAAGATTTATTCTTTTCTCAACTGGGTTTAAGAACAGTGTTATTAAAGACACCATTCACGAAAAACCCAAAATCCAATTTGATATTAAATACAAGGCTCTAAATAGAAATTATATCGGCTTATATTCAATATCAAATTCTGAAACGAAAGGATGTCGTATTTGGAATAATGATATCTGTATCTTCCAAATTCCTCAACAATATCCATATAATCACAGAATCTAATAACGAAATATTTCGAAGATTATTTCCACTCAAATCCATCCCAATTCATTCAATGGAAATTTCTGGTTATATTAAATCTCTTTATAAATCCAATTTATTTATTTAAAAATTATTGGATTTCTAATCTAGTTAATAACTAGTTCATTTAGATAAAAATATATTTTTATCTTTTCAGATATGGAATTTTCCACCCAAAATCTTTCCAAATCATTTATTATGATTTTACACATTTTTTCCATATTTTTAATAATTTTATTAAGGCCCTTTCAGTCGATTTCCATAAACGGTCATCGAACTGCATTTACAACGACCTTTTCAAAAATTAATTTGGACATATTTTAAAATCCAACTATTAGATTTTAAATCTCTTATATTCATTGGAAAACTCATTTCGATACGAACCCATTGGTTCCGGTTTTAGGAGATTCCGACGGTCGGATCTCCTGTTACATCAATTTGAAGTCAATGGTCGAAATTCGCGAACAGTCGCTGCGCGACGCATTCTATTCAGGCCATTAAATATATAATATATATATATATTATATTTCATCGATTTCCATTAAAAATGTATATTATAAATCATTTATAAATTCGTTTTAAAACGATTCCAACTTCTATTTCTATTTTAAATTAAATATTCTATATCATTATAATATTAAAATGATAATATTTTCAAAATATCAAATTTCGAAGTCAATTATCTTCGATATTATTTTAAAATGAATAAAATTGATCGATAAACCCGTTTGGGTTAAAAAGGCATTAATATACTTAACCCGACTTCATATTTTTATATATTTTCGTGTCCATCCAAAATCATACATCAAAATCTTATTTTGATTATTCAGTGAATATTATTTTAAAATATTCGTTCATTAATCTAATTCTTCACAGAATATTATTTTAAAGTATTCATTATTTTAAAATATTCTTTATTTTCAAATATTCTTTATTTCTAAATTGGAATGCGACTCAATCAATTAGCATATAATTTCAGTTATATGGATTTCATACATTGTATGTATACAATAATAATGATAAATAATCATTCAACATTCAAACATCATCCAGAGTGAAATTTACAACTGCATAAGCATTAAAGTAAATAAATAACGCTCATCGCAACCTGTTAGCCCATTGATTGACATACAACTAAATATTGGGACTAGTGTATGACAAATATCATCCCAATACCCGTGTGCGGTTTACGAACAATAATAAATAAATCATTGGTTAATAAATTTAACCAATTCTAATTTGATTTGAATTATTTTCTATTTAACTAATTTTCACTTTTTAAATTATAAATGGGTATTTGTAATTTGATTTCAACTACAACATTAATGTTAACATTATTTTTAATACGTTAAACATTTCAACATCACAAACAACACACAATATAGTCAATTTAAATCGTCCATGGTCTGTGGACGAGGGAGGTAATCTAATCTATATCGTACAACACTTATGATAATTAAACAAATAAAAATCAACACTGGCAATTCATATTTTTACAATTATAAAATAAATAAATAATTGTACAAAATTTTAGTGAGAGATTTCTCACTTTGGGTTCCACTCTGTCAGTCTTTATTTCTGATTTAAGTAAAGTTTGGATTTGAATTTGCTTGAAATTTTAATATGCTCCATTTCTATCCTAGTCAGTTTCATCGTGTAGCGCTCATTTTAACGATTCCAACGGTTCCGAGTTTGCCCAATTCCGTGTTCGTATGAAAAAGATATGGATATTTCAAATTTAATTACATTAATAAATTAATTAATATAATTAACACTTCCTAATTACTATTTACCCTCTGTCTTCTTCGTTGTCCACAGGCATGAAACCGGAAAAACAGTCCACCGCTAGGGTTTGAAACTGCGCCGCCGACAAAGCCCTGGACCTCGATCGGAGGTCGTCAACGCAACCGCCTTCCCTTTCTCAACCATCGCTTAGAAGCATGGCGAATTCGAACGCTTCTTAGCTTCTGGAATCTATGGCAAACTTCATGCCTTTGAGCATTGGTTTCAGGACCCGCACGCCGTAAAAATCATTCAAACCCGTGTGATATTAAAGCCCTCACTCTTCTCTTAAATTTCCTCTTTACAATCAAGATCAAATTCGAATTGTGAAGGAAAATATTAAGGGATTTAAATTTAAAATTTTGGCCATTGATGAACAAACGATGGCGGCTAGAAGGGCTTTGACCCCATTGAACATAAATGAGGGTTTTTGACCTATTTGACCAATATATAATATATATTTTTATTATTTTAATTCGATTTTTTTTTTGAGATTTTTGCATTTGAACTCCAAATCAAACCCAATGACTGTCGCCCCTAGCCAAATACCCCCATTCCGGACACAATGGAATATGTTTCATAAGCTAATTCAACCATTTCGATTAGTTTTTATCATAATTAAAATATAAATCAATATATATTGAATTTAAACGTACATTTTAATTTACCGGGACCACATACTAACTCCAAAAATTACAGAAAATTAAAACTAGGCAAGTTTTGATGATATGGTCCTTACAAAAATAATTTCGTCGAATTAGGAGATCGTTTAAAAAATGGCCATTTTCTAGTCGATTAAATTCAAACTGAAATTGTAATAACCCGGAAAATCCGAATCAATTTAAAATTTTTATTTTGGCAATTTTGATGAATTTTGAATATTTAAAATGATCATTTTAGATAATAATGACGAGAAATTTGTTTTGAATAGAATTAGAACATATATATTTATATAGATCGCCGTTAGAATATAAATATTTATTTTTAATTATAAAAGGAATTGAAAATGGCGCGGTAGTTCGAAATTTCGATTTCAAATTTCAAATGAATGTACAGGATTCAAAATAAACTAGATTTTAGTGAAACCAAAAATATTAGAATCTAATCAAAAATATTAGAATCTAATCAAAAACATCTTTCCAACGAATCCGAAAAATTGAAATTTCATAGCGGGAATAAAAAGTTATGCCCAGTTGAAAATTCAGAATAGTCACTGTGGAATTTTGGCCCTTAAAAATGAAAATTTTGCAAACGACCTCTGTTTTTGACGAAACCACTTTTATTGGATCTGAGGTTCAAGTTATTGCTAGATTCCAGAATTCATAATTTTTGAAGTCAATATGTGAGTGTGGCAAAGGAAAACGTGTTTTGTTAGTTTGAGTCAAATTTAATCGACTGGAAAATGTCCATTTTTCAAATGGTCTCGGAATTTGACGAAATTAGTTTTGTTAGAACCGTATCGTCAATACGAAGCTAGAAAATATTTTTCGGGATTTTTGGAGTCCGTATGTGGCCTCGGTAAATTGAAATACGCGTTCAAATTCAATATATAGATTTATATTTTGATTTTGGCAGAAACTGATCGAAACGATCAAATTGGCTTACGATACACATCCCATTGTGTTCAGGATGAAGGCAATTAGCTATGGACGACAGTCGGTGGGTTCGAGTTTGAAATAAAAAGTTGCTTTTTGAAATTTAAAAATAATAAAATATATAAATATTTATATAACCAACCCCCTCCTTTCTCTTCTACGAAGTCAACCCCCTTTTTCAAAATCAAAATCGAAAAAAGAAAGAGAAAAAGAAGATGATGACGGGTGGGAAGGAACCGCCGCCGCACGGCTCCAACGGCGGCGCCACCGACGACGCCCCCCCTCTCTCTAGTTCTCCTCCCCCTCCTCCTCTACTCCTCCTCGCCCTTTTTACTGCTCCGACGCGGAAACCCCTCCTCCTCTTCCCCGTCACCTCCTCCTCCTCGCGTCAGCCCCCCATCTTCTTCTCCTCCGCGCTCTCCTCCTTCTCCCTTACTTCTCCTCTTACACCCCCTCCCCCCTACATTATTAACCCTAGCCACCAACGAAGACCATCGCCTTGCGCCGGACCCCCAACCTCCAGCGACCACTACACCCTCCCCAGACCTCCGACGCAGCACCAAACACCCCTCCCCTCTGATTCATTGTAAGTTCTTCTTTTTTTTATTTGTTTTGTTTTAATTTATTTTAAATGTCTAAATTATTTTAAGTAATGTTAAGGTTTTTAATTCATAAAAGAAAAAAATTGGATTTTTCTTTATACGAATGAAGGATAAAGTTTGATTTTTAATTTAGATAAAGTTACGATTTTTATTTTAAATAAAGCTATAATTTTTAACGTGTTTAAAAGAAGTTTAGATTTTTATATAACATAAGAATATGATTTTTATATTTTAGAGATAATAAAAATATAATTTTTATTATGCAGAAGATATAAAAATATGATTTTTATTTTTGAAGAGTAGTAAAAATAGAATTTTTATATAATAGAGAATATAAAAATATAATTTTTATATATGTAGCGAAATAAAATAAAAAAGATTGCATTGAAATTTTGGGCAAATTTGAATCGTTCAAAATTAAAGAATGACGGAGTGGAACCCCAAAGGTGAGAACTTATAAATTTTATTTTATTTTCTAGTTAAAATATATATTAGGATGCAGACGGTGCTTAGCAGCACCCGACACCTGTCATCCACAGACCATGGACGGTTTGTTTGTTTAATTGTATGTTCTTGTGAAAATTAGTTGTGATGTGGAATGAAATAAAATGTTTTATAGTTAAAAATATTTTATAGTTAAAAATATAATTTTTAATGTGTATATGAATAAAACAAATATTCATAAACAAATCGAATGATTTGTTTATGTACATACATTTGACTGATATTGATTGGGACGATAAAATTTTACACATTGCCCAACTGCACAAATAAAACCTATGTTTGATTGTTTGAAACCCCATACGAGTATTGGGATGTAACTGGACATACACTAATCCCAATATTTAGTTGTATGTCGATCGATTGATTGATAGGCTGTTATAAGCATTAAATATTTATATTTGATGCTTATGCATTGTAGAATGCACTTTGGATGATGGTTGACTGTGTGTTATTGTTGTTGTATATGTGTATGTATGAAATCCATATAAATCAAATTATATGGTAATTGACTGTGTCTGATTCTAGTTCAGAAAAGAATAAATATTTTAAAATAACGAATATTTTGAAATAATGAATATTTTAAAATAATATTCAGTAATAGATCAAAATTTGATTTTGATGTCCGATTTGGGATGGACACGAAAATATTTAAATATACATAGCCATGTTGATTAGATTAACACCATTTTGACGAGAACGATATTTATATCGATTTTATTCATTTTTATAATGAATATCGAAAAGGAATTGATTTCAAAATATAATGTTTTGGAAATATTATCATTTATATATCGATGATATGGAATATTCAATTTTGATTTGAAATTGAATATGAAGTTGAAATCGTTTTGAAAACGAATTTAAAACGATATATAAAATGCGATTTACAAGGAAATAGATGATATATATATATATATATATATATATATAATGGCCTGAATAGAACGCGCCGCGCCGCGGTAGTTTGCGAATTTCGACCATTGACTTCGAACGGACATTACGGGAGATCCGACCATCGGATTCTCCTAAAACTGGAACCATTGGGTTCGTATCGAAAAGAGCTTTCTAACGAATGTGAGAAATTATAAATCTAATGGCTGGATTTGGAATTATGTCCAAATCAAATTTGGAAAAGGTCGTTGTAAGTGCAGTTCAATGGCCGTTTATGGAAATCGACTGTACGAGCCTTGATAAAATTATTAAAAATAGCAACAATTTGTGTAAAATCATAATAAATGATTTGGAAAGAACTGGGATAAAAATCCCATATTTGAAAAGATTAAAATATTTCATTTCGAAATGAACTAGTTTTGAACTAGAATTATAATTCAATTATTTTTTTAAAATAAATAAATTGGATTTGAAATGGTTTTAAAAATAACCAGAATTTCCAATATATGAATTGGAATGGATTTGAATTGAAAGTATCATCAGAATATTTCGATATTGGATTCGAGATCATACAGATATTGTTATGGAAATTTGGAAGATATATTTTATATCATTATTTCCAAAGTGATATTTGTTGGTTTCAGAATTTGATATTGAGTATAAGCCGATATATTTTCTATTCGGAGCCTTGTATTTAATATCAAATGAGATTTGGGATTGTCATGAATGGTGTCTTCATCAACACCATTCTTAAACCCAGTTGAGAAAAGATTAAATCTTTTTATTTAGATTTAATGAAGTATACCAATTAATTAATATATTTAATTGGAATTGAATTAGAATTGATTTTTGGGTTTATCGTGAACGGTTTTTAAATAACATTTGTTCTTTAACCCGATAATAAATGGAATGTGAATTGGGTTTATTTTGAACTGTATTTTTAATGACATTCGTTCTTTAACCCGATTTACAGTGAAATATGATTTGGAATTTATAAATCTTTTTATAAAGATTTAATGGGATTTTCCAAAGTAACGTTTTCCAATTTAATATATTAAATTGGAATTGAATGGGATTCGATTTGATAATAATCGAAATGAAATTATGTGGAGGAAGACTGTTAATACATATGGAATTTAAAAGGACTTTGCCGTTATTCCATTTATATTATTAGTCGGATACGGAAATAGATATTGATTATATATATTGATTTGTTTTCCGTGAAGACTCCATTAATGGAATGTGATTTGGGTTTATCATGAGCTGTGTTTTAAATGACATTAGTTCTTTAACCCAGAAAAAGATAGGATTACATGTTTGTAACACCCCACACCCGCTATGGTCACTCACTAAGGGAATGCCATAACATCGGTGGAGTATTTTAAGTGAATATAGAACAGAAAAATTACAACAAGACAGATATAAGTAATACTTGAGAATTTAAAACATCATTTCATTTCAGCGGAAAGCAAAACATGTTTGGTTACATCACAAAACCATAATAAGAGTCAAGTACAAAATATCCATCCTGATAAATAAAAATACATAATCCCAATACATGAACTGATAGCCATAAAAGAAAAGGATAAGCTGAGCTTTACTCCTACGGTCCAAGCTCCAACAGAGAATAAAGCAGCCTGATCAAAGCCCACTCGTACTGGGCCCACTCTGAGAACCTGAGGGTTGGGAAAAAGATAAAAACAACGGGGTCAGACATAAGTCTGAGCGAGTCCTATAACTTTAACAATGTAATCATTAAAGTAATAAGGATATGATATAACTTGGTACGGTGTGACTGGGGATAAATGACTACACTCAGTAGCCAATCAGACTTAAAGTGAACTAAGACAACGAAAAAGACGCATTTACCCACCCAAGGATAATTACTACACTGCACCACACCAGTCATTCCTACTTAAAGGTTGATCCCTCCCAAGGACTTAGAAAAATTACCCAGTAGTTTCGTGTACCCCTAGCTGACTACCTAGGTGCCGTCTGCCCCTATCTTCACTAGGTGTACCCACTACTCCCAAGCGATCGGCTCCCTACCGTAGATATCCGTGCTGGCCCCACAATGGGGTGTATCATTCCCTAAAGTGGCTAGCCCGATACAACAAATGGTGCACGGGTTATATCTACACGATGCAACAACGTCTTACCTACCATCCCGGGTCCACACACGCAGACGAAACCCGTTGGACTCGCGTTGCCACCGCTACCCTGTTTTGGCCTCTTATAGTCAAGCCCAATATGCGTGTCCCGTCACTCGACTAGAGTCGAGCCCACTAAGATACGTTTGGGATATTGGTTGAAACGGGCCCCCACAAGCTACCACCTAAGCTTGTCATTTCTAGTGAATCCCACTTAACCCTTTAACCATGTCCACTTACATGTTATAAATTTTGGTTAAGTCATTAATCATATTTTAATTGCCATTCAAGGCACCCACTAGATTTCTACATGCCACCCCAAGCACTTACTTAACCCTTTAACCATGTTTTAATTACATGTTCCACTTTGGTTAAGTATTCTAATCGTATTTTCTATTGCCACCTAAGGCAACCCACTAGACTCCTCATGCCACCCAAGGCACCCACTTAACCCTTCATGTCCCTCTTCATGCTAATATGGTGAAGTGTTTCTTAATTAATTAATTAAGATCATGACCTCATAAAGACCTCTCACATTAGACCATCTCTTATGACTGCTGGATATGCCGGTTGGGTCCGGGCAGCCTTACGTCATAAAAAGGATCTAACCTCGTGTCTTTACTTTAATCACGTATTTAATTTATGACTAAGACCTCTCACATTGGGCCAATCATTTGTAGCTGCTGGATGGCCGGTCGGTTCCGGGCAGACTTCCGCTACAAAAAGGGTCCAACCTCGTGTCTTAGTTGATTAATTTCACCTAATTAATCACCCCTATAATTACTTATCCCTAATTAATTACTCATTTTTAAGAATATGGGTAGACCTAACTCAATAGGTAAATTCCCAATTCCATAGTATGGGTAGACCTAACTTAATAGGTAAATTCCCAACTCCATAATGTGGGTAGACCTAACTTAATAGGTAAATTCCCAATTATGTCCATTCATTTTATGTTATGCTTACTCATAACAACTTTACACCTTTTTATAATCATGCATATTAACCCCATCGTTTCCCACGTAATTCGTTTACATAACACGTCATACATAGGGACAACTTTGCATATGTTATGCACATCATAAAAAGAGACAAACTTGCATATGAACTTGCATATAAACTTGCATAAAACTTGCATATGAACTTGCATATAAACTTGCATAAAACTTGCATATGAACTTGCATATGAACTTGCATATAAACTTGCATAAAACTTGCATATGAACTTGCATAAAACTTGCAAATGAACTTGCATACCATGTCATATCACAAAGGCAAACTTGCATATGTTATGCATATCATAAAAAGAGACTAACTTGCACATGAACTTGCATATATCATGTCATATCACAAAGGCAAACTCGCATATGTTATGCATATCATAAAAAGAGACTAACTTGCACATGAACTTGCATATATCATGTCATATCACAAAGGCAAACTCGCATATGTTATGCATATCATAAAAAGAGACTAACTTGCATATGATTTTGCATAAGAACTTGCATAAAACTTGCATATGATCTTACATAACACATCATATCATAAAAAGAGGCGAGTCTACATATGAACTTATAACATATGACAACCACAACTTGCATAATCCACATTTACATCCATAGCCTCCTAATATCCTATCCTAATTAGTTTAGCAATTACTTGCTAAAGGCATAGGAACTCACCAAAACCAAGATTAGCAAACTTATGAAGTAGAACTAGTTGCTAAATATGAAGAAGATGATGATTAGAGGTTGATTAGCTTGCAACTTCCTTCATAAACTAGTGGAGGCTCCTCCTAAGTTTGATTTTGGCGGCATGATGCCATCATTTCTATTTTTAGTATGGATTAGGCTTGCATTAGGGTGTATTTATAGGATTAGGGTGTGTTTTAGACCATAGGATTAACCCTAGGTTAGATTAGGTCCGTCAGATTTAGGAAGTCTCTAGAACACAGCCCAGCCCTAGCCAGAAAACCAGACCTGGTGCACCCAGGCCAAGTGGCTCGACACCCCGTGTCGACAGGCAAGTCGACAGGGCAGTCGACTCCCCAGTCGACAGGCCTGTCGACAGCCCTGTCGACATGGCTAGGGCGGGAACTTTCCCGCCTGGCCCCGCTGGTTGAAATTAAAAATCTGAATTTGAATTTTTAAATCTGTTTTTTTTTTACTTTAAATTTTCTGCAAACTTCATTGGGCCATAACTGGGCCATACGGACTCCGATTTACAAAATTTCGGACTCTATTTCGCGTATTTTTCCGAGACGAACGCAATGACGCAGCCTGTTTCCCCCAATTCTCACATTTGAGATTATTTATTCTGAAATTTGTGAATTTTAGCATTAACTGAAATACGGGGTGTTACATTCTCCCCTCCTTAAAGGATTTCGTCCCCGAAATCTCTAAGCTAAGGAGAATGCATATCCTACCATCCAAACAACCATCTACTCAATCCATCAATCACGAGCATCCATTGTCCTTAAATCAAAAATTTCTAATGATGTATGAGCATATGCAAAAAGTGTGTGTATATGTTCCCTATCTAATGTACGAACATATGCAAACCATGATAGTGCCATGCATCCATTATGTATGCGAAAGAACCCTATCGACACATACAATATCTACATGAGTGCACAATCATTCACCAAAATGCATCATCCATATGATAACATAACCATTACACATCCATAAATATAGCTTCCTACACACAATTTTATGCAATATGCAATATGAAGTGATTGAGCCGATCTAGTGCCTAGAGTGTGTATATATGCATCCACGAGCAACCACTAGCAACCACTTGCATCCACATGCATCCATCAAACATAACATGTCTCAAACACATGTTTCAATCATAGGTTTACCCTATCTAAAGGTCAAAGGTACAAATGAGAGGACATACTAAAGATAAGATAAGTACTAGACAAACGATAAAGGAGAAGTTAAAAGACATACCCTAAAAAAGGAATGGGTACAATGAACGCATCTTCGCTTCCGTTTCCCAAGTTGCGTTGCTCTCGTCTTCTCCCCATTGTACTTTGATTAGTTGAACCTCTCGATTCCTCAATTTCCTAGTCTCTGACCCAAGGATGCGGGTAGGAGCTCGTCGAATAGTCGCATCACGCTCTACTTCCACTTCTTTAAGCAAGCTCGGCTCTACCACCTCTGCGGTCTCATGCAAGCACTTCCTCAAATGGGACACATGGAATACATCATGTACACCACTAAGTCTGTCGGGCAACTCCACTCTATATGCCATCCGTCCAATTCTTTCCTTAATGGGAAATGGCCCTACGAACCTTGGTGCTAACTTCCCAACAGATCCAAAGCGAACCACATTTCGTAACGGAGACACTTTGACAAAGACCATGTCCCCAACTTCAAACTCAAGATCCGTCCTTGTCTTGTCCGCATAAGATTTTTGCCTATCCTGCGCTGCTTTCATCCTTCTTCGAATCAAGTCAATCTTCTCAGAAGTCTCCCTAACCATATCAGGCCCAAGCAAGATCTTATCCGTAGATTCCCACCAACATGTAGGTGATCGACAAGGCCTTCCATAGAGAGCTTCGAAAGGAGCCATACCAATACTGGACTGAAAGCTGTTATTATATGCGAACTCCACCAATGGAAGATGCTCTTCCCATGTACCTCCAAAATCTAAGATGCAAAGCCTCAAAAGGTCTTCTAGGACACGATTCACCCTCTCAGTCTGGCCGTCCGTCTGAGGATGATATGCGGTGCTCAGACATAATTGAGTCCCCACTGCTTCTTGCAAACTTTTCCAGAACTCGCTAGTGAAGATAGGGTCTCGATCACTCACTATGCTAGAGGGTACCCCATGCAATCGAACTATCTCTCGAAGATATACTGAAGCTAGCCATGGAGCAGTCCTCTTGCTCTTCACAGGTATGAAATGGGCGCTTTTAGTAAGTCTGTCTACCACAACCCAAATTCCCGTATTACCCTTTCTCGATCTGGGTAACCCGTCAATAAAATCCATCGAGACGCTATCCCACTTCCATTGCGGAACTTCCAATGGGTGAAGCAACCCACCTGGTTTCTTTTGCTCCGCTTTCACCTGTTGGCAGACCAAGCATCGAGCGACATATTCGGCCACATCCTTCTTCATACCGGCCCAGAAGAAAACCCGCTTCATATCTTGGTACATCTTGTCCCCATCGGGATGAATGGTCATCCTAGAACGGTGTGCATCATCAAGAATAGCCTTCCTCAAACCCTCGTCTTGCGGTACACAAAGTCTACCGTCTCTACGCAAGCACCCCCTATCGTCTAGGGTGTACCTACTCAAATGGCTGGACGACTCCCCCCTTATGAGCCTCTCTACCAACTCAACCAACTGTGGGTCGTCCCTCTGTGCATCTCCAATCCGCCCCAAAAGAGTAGGTCTGACCTCCAAGGATGCCAGCAAACCGGGTATATAGTCAATGGAAGGTCTGAAATCAAACATCAAGATAAATTCCAAGCTTCGTCGTTCCACGAACAATGGACTCAAGGACAACCTTTTTCTGCTCAAGGCGTCCGCCACCACGTTACCCTTGCCAGGGGTATACGCTATCTCGAAATCATAGGATGCTAAGAACTCCATCCACCTTTGCTGTCTCAAATTCAAATCCTTCTGAGAAAACAAGTACTTCAATGATTTGTGGTCAGTGAACAATTCGAATCTCTCGCCAAGAAGATAATGGCGCCAAATCTTAAGCGCAAAAACAATAGCGGTCAGCTCTAAATCATGGGTAGGGTAATTTTTCTCATGTGCCCTCAACTTCCTTCCACCATAGGCTATCACCCTTCCCTCTTGCATTAAGACTGCGCCTAGTCCTGTCCCACAAGCATCGGTATAGACAACAAATGGCTTGCTCCCATCTGGCAACACTAAAACTGGAGCCGTGGTTAAAGCTCTCTTTAACCGTCGGAACGCATCATCACAATCTATGTCCCATGCGAAAACAAGATTCTTCTTCGAAAGGCGGGTTAAAGGGGCTGATATCTTTGCAAAATCTTTGATAAACTTCCTATAGTAACCCGCCAACCCCAAGAAACTTCTTACTTCGGTAGCATTCTTCGGAACCTTCCAATCCTGAATTGATACTACCTTCGCGGGATCCACAGCTATCCCTTCCTTGGAGACCACGTGCCCCAAGAACCGCACTTCCTTCCTCCAGAAGTGACATTTAGAGAATTTAGCCTTAAGGCTATGTGCTCGAAGAGTCTTCAATACCTCCCCAAGATGTAGGGCATGCTCTTCTTCACTCTTAGAAAATACTAAGATAACATCCACAAAGACCACCACGAATTTATTAAGGAACTCCCTGAACACCCTACTCATCAAATCAACAAAGTATGCAGGGGCGTTTGTCAACCCAAATGGCATCACCAGCCACTCATAGAAACCATCCGGAGTCCTAAAGGCAGTCTTGTCTATGCTATCCTCAGCCACCCTCAACTGATGAAACCCCGTGGCTAAGTCCAATTGAGAAAATACTGAAGCGCCAACCAACTGATCGAAAAGATCATCAATCCTCGGCAATGGGTGTCTATTCTTCTTTGTGAGCTTGTTGAGTTCTCTATAGTCTACACAAAGTCTGAGGGACCCATCCGCCTTCGTAGCAAAAACTACTGGAGCACCCCACTCCGATATACTTCGTCTTATGAACCCCTTCTCAAGCAACTCCCCTACTTGCTTATGGAGTTCCCTCCTCTCACGAGGAGCCATGTGGCGCACTGGTAAAGATACAGGTTTAGCATTATCCACCAGATATATTCGGAAGTCAATCTCCCGCTTCGGAGGTAAGCCCTTCACCTCCTCAAACACATCCGAGTATTCCCGGACCACTCTAACAGATTGTAAACTCTCGACCGAAGCGTCAAGCGATTCAAGATAACTTAGCATAACAGAATCCATGGGATTACAAGAGATCTCGAGAGTGTTACCCAAGCGGGTCATGAGCCTAACAACTCTCCTTTCGCAATCAAGAACAGCACCATTACTGGATAACCAGTCCATGCCCAAAATTAACCCATAGCCCGTGAAGCCCAAAACAAAAGCATCACATCTAAACTCAATGCTAAGTATAGAAATCTTCAAACCCAAGCATATCATGGACAAATAAGTGGAGCCCCCAATTGGGTTTGAAACAACCAAGGGATCATCTACAAGACTGGTGTCTAAGTGCAGTGACTCAACTAATGATGATGAGATAAACGAATGCGATGCGCCTGAATCAAACAATGTACGGACAGGATGATCAAATAGAAAAACCAGACTTTCAACGGAAATAGTTCTACCTCTTTCCTGAATCGGTGGGACCGCGAGAGCCTGTACTTGCCCCCTAGCCTGACCCGGTGCCATAAGAGCTTGCACCTGTCCTCCTGATGTAGATCCCGTCCTTTGCCCCTTCTTAGGGCAATCCTTCACTAGATGCCCTGCTTCGCCACAGTGAAAGCAACCAGTCTTCTTCTTATTTCTACAATCTTTGCTTATGTGGCCTGGTATCCCACAATTGAAGCACTTCTTCTTCCCCTTGCCACCGTTGCCTTTCCCCCCTTTGTTTTGCTGTTGTTGCTGAGGTCTCTTTTGATCTCCCTTCTTCTCGGGTGCCTTATTAGTATTGGGACCCTTCTCTTCTTCATGCATGAGTGCCATGTCAACTAGCTTCTCAAAGGTGGCCCCCATAGGGATACGAGTCATAGCCAACCCATGCATCGGTTCATTCAAGCCTTTCACGAACCTCAAAGCCTTCTTCTCCGGTGTATTCACCATGTCTAGGCCAAACCTTGCCAATTGATTAAACTTGTTGACATATTCCTTCACTGAGAGATTTCCTTGCTTTAGAGTCAAGAATCTTTCCATATACAAGTTTTCCTCTGCCCTTGAGAGAAACTTTGCCACAAATCTTTCCCTAAAATCCGCCCAAGAGTCAACGGGGCATTCTCCATTAGTGACCTCCCACCAGAGTGAGGCCTCTCCCTTCATTAACCAAGAAGCTAACTTGACTTTCTTTCCTTCTTCCATCTCAAAGATATCTATCAACTCTTCCACCTCCTTAAGCCAATCTCTTGCCTCCACAAAAGTTTCAGATCCTTGAAAAGGTTTTCCTCCCATAGCTTTGAATTCCTTACAAGTCTTAGCAAAAGTATCCGTGCGAGGAGGAGGGGGAGGAGGAAGATCGGGTGCTACGGTTGGTGGAGGAACATTTGCTGGACCCGCAGTGGTGGCCCTGGCCTCCATCAATCTCCTATACCATACTGGTATCGTCACACCCTCCGGAAAGTTAAGATCCTCAGCCATGCTGAAACGAAAAAGGAAAGATTCAAAAACGGAGAATTCGAAGGATAAAGATATGGCTATTGGGGATTATGCTTTTCTTTCAAAAACTTTTCTCTTTAAAGACATGTTTTTGAAAATATCTCTTCCAAAAATGTTTTTAGAAAAAAAATAGTTTTCTAAAAATTTTATCTGTTCCGGTAACCTTTGCTCTGATACCACGTGTAACACCCCACACCCGCTATGGTCACTCACTAAGGGAATGCCATAACATCGGTGGAGTATTTTAAGTGAATATATAACAGAAAAATAACAACAAGACAGATATAAGTAATACTTGAGAATTTAAAACATCATTTCATTTCAGCGGAAAGCAAAACATGTTTGGTTACATCACAAAACCATAATAAGAGTCAAGTACAAAATATCCATCCTGATAAATAAAAATACATAATCCCAATACATGAACTGATAGGCATAAAAGAAAAGGATAAGCTGAGCTTTACTCCTACGGTCCAAGCTCCAATAGAGAATAAAGCAGCCTGATCAAAGCCCACTCGTACTGGGCCCACTCTGAGAACCTGAGGGTTGGGAAAAAGATAAAAACAACGGGGTCAGACATAAGTCTGAGCGAGTCCTATAACTTTAACAATGTAATCATTAAAGTAATAAGGATATGATATAACTTGGTACGGTGTGACTGGGGATAAATGACTACACTCAGTAGCCAATCAGACTTAGAGTGAACTAAGACAACGAAAAAGACGCATTTACCCACCCAAGGATAATTACTACACTGCACCACACCAGTCATTCCTACTTAAAGGTTGATCCCTCCCAAGGACT
The DNA here is from genome assembly GCA_030737875.1 of Allium sativum. NCBI lineage: Eukaryota > Viridiplantae > Streptophyta > Magnoliopsida > Asparagales > Amaryllidaceae > Allium > Allium sativum. The sequence goes on along the minus strand of CM060912.1, from coordinate 554,415,130 downwards.
TAGAAAAATTACCCAGTAGTTTCGTGTACCCCTAGCTGACTACCTAGGTGTCGTCTGCCCCTATCTTCACTAGGTGTACCCACTACTCCCAAGCGATCGGCTCCCTACCGTAGATATCCGTGCTGACCCCACAATGGGGTGTATCATTCCCCAAAGTGGCTAGCCCGATACAACAAATGGTGCACGGGTTATATCTACACGATGCAACAACGTCTTACCTACCATCCCGGGTCCACACACGCAGACGAAACCCGTTGGACTCGCGTTGCCACCGCTACCCTGTTTTGGCCTCTTATAGTCAAGCCCAATATGCGTGTCCCGTCACTCGACTAGAGTCGAGCCCACTAAGATACGTTTGGGATATTGGTTGAAACGGGCCCCCACAAGCTACCACCTAAGCTTGTCATTTCTAGTGAATCCCACTTAACCCTTTAACCATGTCCACTTACATGTTATAAATTTTGGTTAAGTCATTGATCATATTTTAATTGCCATTCAAGGCACCCACTAGATTTCTACATGCCACCCCAAGCACTTACTTAACCCTTTAACCATGTTTTAATTACATGTTCCACTTTGGTTAAGTATTCTAATCGTATTTTCTATTGCCACCTAAGGCAACCCACTAGACTCCTCATGCCACCCAAGGCACCCACTTAACCCTTCATGTCTCTCTTCATGCTAATATGGTTAAGTGTTTCTTAATTAATTAATTAATTAAGATCATGACCTCATAAAGACCTCTCACATTAGACCATCTCTTATGACTGCTGGATATGCCGGTTGGGTCCGGGCAGCCTTACGTCATAAAAAGGATCTAACCTCGTGTCTTTACTTTAATCACGTATTTAATTTATGACTAAGACCTCTCACATTGGGCCAATCATTTGTAGCTGCTGGATGGCCGGTCGGTTCCGGGCAGACTTCCGCTACAAAAAGGGTCCAACCTCGTGTCTTAGTTGATTAATTTCACCTAATTAATCACCCCCATAATTACTTATCCCTAATTAATTACTCATTTTTAAGAATATGGGTAGACCTAACTCAATAGGTAAATTCCCAATTCCATAGTATGGGTAGACCTAACTTAATAGGTAAATTCCCAACTCCATAATGTGGGTAGACCTAACTTAATAGGTAAATTCCCAATTATGTCCATTCATTTTATGTTATGCTTACTCATAACAACTTTACACCTTTTTATAATCATGCATATTAACCCCATCGTTTCCCACGTAATTCGTTTACATAACACGTCATACATAGGGACAACTTTGCATATGTTATGCACATCATAAAAAGAGACAAACTTGCATATGAACTTGCATATAAACTTGCATAAAACTTGCATATGAACTTGCATATAAACTTGCATAAAACTTGCATATGAACTTGCATATGAACTTGCATATAAACTTGCATAAAACTTGCATATGAACTTGCATAAAACTTGCAAATGAACTTGCATACCATGTCATATCACAAAGGCAAACTTGCATATGTTATGCATATCATAAAAAGAGACTAACTTGCACATGAACTTGCATATATCATGTCATATCACAAAGGCAAACTCGCATATGTTATGCATATCATAAAAAGAGACTAACTTGCACATGAACTTGCATATATCATGTCATATCACAAAGGCAAACTCGCATATGTTATGCATATCATAAAAAGAGACTAACTTGCACATGAACTTGCATATATCATGTCATATCACAAAGGCAAACTCGCATATGTTATGCATATCATAAAAAGAGACTAACTTGCATATGATTTTGCATAAGAACTTGCATAAAACTTGCATATGATCTTACATAACACATCATATCATAAAAAGAGGCGAGTCTACATATGAACTTATAACATATGACAACCACAACTTGCATAATCCACATTTACATCCATAGCCTCCTAATATCCTATCCTAATTAGTTTAGCAATTACTTGCTAAAGGCATAGGAACTCACCAAAACCAAGATTAGCAAACTTATGAAGTAGAACTAGTTGCTAAATATGAAGAAGATGATGATTAGAGGTTGATTAGCTTGCAACTTCCTTCATAAACTAGTGGAGGCTCCTCCTAAGTTTGATTTTGGCGGCATGATGCCATCATTTCTATTTTTAGTATGGATTAGGCTTGCATTAGGGTGTATTTATAGGATTAGGGTGTGTTTTAGACCATAGGATTAACCCTAGGTTAGATTAGGTCCGTCAGATTTAGGAAGTCTCTAGAACACAGCCCAGCCCTAGCCAGAAAACCAGACCTGGTGCACCCAGGCCAAGTGGCTCGACACCCCGTGTCGACAGGCAAGTCGACAGGGCAGTCGACTCCCCAGTCGACAGGCCTGTCGACAGCCCTGTCGACATGGCTAGGGCGGGAACTTTCCCGCCTGGCCCCGCTGGTTGAAATTAAAAATCTGAATTTGAATTTTTAAATCTGTTTTTTTTTAACTTTAAATTTTCTGCAAACTTCATTGGGCCATAACTGGGCCATACGGACTCCGATTTACAAAATTTCGGACTCTATTTCGCGTATTTTTCCGAGACGAACGCAATGACGCAGCCCGTTTCCCCCAATTCTCACATTTGAGATTATTTATTCTGAAATTTGTGAATTTTAGCATTAACTGAAATACGGGGTGTTACAATGTTTGTCATTGTATTTCGAACTGTATGCTTGATCTCTGCTTAATATATATCTGTTTGGCGACAGAGAATTTATTCTCTTGCTTAAAGCCCTTCTCTGAGACTTACGAGCTTAGAGGTTATATATTGGCAAAAATCAATAGTATGGGGGTAGATTGTCTATGCGACATGTTTGTGTTTCCAAAGTTAAATAATCATTAAAATTGATTTTTGGGAAGATTAAAACTAAGTGGAGTTTTAATGTCTCTTTAATTAGATTGAAAGGTGGATTGATAATTTAAGTTATCAAATTTGGAAAATGATCGAGAGTGGAGTATCGCCAGTTTTGCTCCTAGCGATAGTTATATCTTTAATTAGATTTGATCAGAAAATGGTAATTAAATTTACCGATAACACTGTGGTGTTAGTTATGGGGTAACAACAGTTCTGCTCCATGGGATGAATAGGTTGGGATTGGAAAATAAAATAAATGATCACTTTGGTATGGTTCGTTAATCCCGACTAGTTTGGAAAACTGTTATATGGTTTGAAATGATATCCAAAGGAAGATTAAAGAATAAATTTTAAAGAATTTATCTTTGATAAAATTAATGGGAACAAATCCCTAAATATGTGAATATTTAAATAAAAGAATACTCAGAATTGGAATGAGGCATATATTGTGTTTTTATAGCACTTGTTTATTATATACGCGAGTTATTCGGAAAGACCGGGTATAACCCATTTTGAATAACTGATTCGACGATAAGTCTAAGATGAAGAAGGTGGTTGAAGGCCGGAGGTCTTCACATCGTTTGAACGATTACTGGTGATCTTGATTGGGCCGTACACCCAAGAGGAGGGAAATAGTTGGTGATCGTCCAGACGTATTTGGAGATCAATGGATATGCAAGGTATAAGGTGCCTCCGGTTTCGTTCAGACCTAGAACGGACTTGTAAATTGATTGTATATCTGACACTGGATTTTATTCTGTTTTGATTGATTCCTATTAAATATATATCTGTTTGGAGGCGGAGAATTTATTCTCTTGCTTAGCGCCTTTCTCTGAGACGCACGAGCTCAAAGGTTATATATCGATAGATATCAGTCGCATGGCATGAATTGCCTGTGTGGCATGCTGAGATGCAATGGTCAAGGCTTCTGTTGAAAAGCAGAGTCTTGTGGTTGATGATCAAAGCACGGCTTTAATACATCGTAGCTTTGTGTATGGCATTAATTCGCGAGCCTCACACCTCGGTATGAGTCAAAAACGGGATAAGGACTGCAGGGAGTGCACGACGTTTCTTTCTAGCTATGGGTGGTGTCAGTGTTTTACTAGCCTTGACATTGTTGATTACTATACCTTTGTGGATATTGGAATGCGAGGCGCCTCGGATATATCGGTCTCTACAGATCCGATAGATAGGTCTAATAGGATCGGGAAACGTGTGTTCAGGAATTGCCAATCCACTAACGTAAGTGTGGACCGACCCTGAAGATCCAAGGGCTACCCAGTGTGTGTAGTCCTGGGGCATTTGCTAGAGTGTCTCGAAGCGGTGAGGAGCTTGCCTCTGGCCTCGACTCATGATGGAAATCCAATTTCCAATACGTGATATTTTGGTTTTATTTGTAGAGCCTAGTATGGTGACATGGTGGGATGGGGCACTATGCCGTCTATGATTGATACATTTATATTTGTAGTTGTTTTCATACACTCTACACTATAATAGTATCAAAATGATTTGTTATAAACATACCAAGCATGTTTGGCTATTATAAGGTAAAACTCTATCCTCCGGCTTGCATTGCATTGTGTGATGGGATCTGAGTCTTATAATAGCTTCATTTTTCCAAAAAGCATTGCGCCGTTTGTTTTATGCACGGGTATTCTTGGGAGGAAACCCGTTCCATATTATATGGCGTGGTCCCTTGATTTATTTCATTTTTAAAGTAAAGATTTACTAACTGTTTTAGTTCTCACACCAGTCACATGACTGACCTGGAGTTTATTGTTTTAGCCTAAACTTTGGGTGCCCCTATTTCCACACGGGAAGCTAGTAGTTTTGGTTTTGCAGATTTATATTCATAGGATCCTGATTTATAGCTGGAATGATATCTAGAAAGCTCTCTGTATCCGTATATCTCCTTCAGTTGTGTGTTGTATTATTTTTCCGCTGCTATGTAATGTATTGTAATCTCTGATATTTATCGAATGTATTTTATTTATTCATACTCTGGAATATTCTTGTATTCTGATGGAATTGTTGTAATAAGCAATGAAATGTTCTTTTGTTTGTGTTCTGATTCTTCTTGTCCTTAACTCAATCCGTTCTTTCCTTCACGGGGAAGTTCGGGTCGTTTCAGAAATTACCAAACTCATTTAAATTCACTACGACCACATATTAATTCCAAAAATTTTGAAATATGAAACATGACAATAATTTGATATTTCGGATCCAATAATAGCGGTTTCGTCGAAAATGGAGCTCATTTGCAAAATGGCTTTTTTAAGGGCTATATATTATATTGAAATAAATATAAATTCCATAATGATTATTTTAAATTATAAACTGGACATAACTTACAATTTATAAAGTGAAATCTCAGTAACTTACATTCGTTAGAAAGATATAGTTAAACAGGTTCAAATATTTTTTGTTTCATCCAATTCTGATTTATATTGAATTCTGTATATTCGTTTGAAATTTAAAATCGAATTTCCAAAATACCACGCCATTTCCAATTTGTTTTATAATTAAAATAAATTTATACATTCTAACTTCGTTTTAAATAAATTTTTGCTCGTTTCTATTTAAAATAAATCATTTAAAATGTTCAAAACCATTTAAAATAGCTAAAATAAATTTTTTAAATTACTTCATAAATTCAGGGTTGTTACAAGGCCGTGATTCATAAACGGAAGGGCTACTTGATAAATTACTCTGGATTGCAACCAGAGTATTTTAATGGTAATTTGGTTGTTGTGAAGACCCGTTATTTTTAATGGTCCAAATCAATTATAAATGTCATTAAACACGCTTAAAACTAATTTTAGATACTAAAAGTAGTGGACCTTAATTAAAAAAAATATACTAGAGACGATTACTAATATAGAAGATCTCATGATGTAATAAAATAAATAATTAATAATTAAAACATCATAATCCATTTTATTACATTAAGCATTCACCAAAACAAAATAGCAGCGAAACAATAAGAAGTAAATTTAAATAACAACCTCTAGATCCAACATGCAGGCTAGGCCGCTTTCTTCTTCATTATTTTTCTTTTTCCATCTCGTATCTTCCAACTATACAAATTATGTTCAAAGAGGAAAAAGAGTTCCAACTATGTTTGGACTGCGCCTAACCCTATACACCCCGACCCAATCTAAGGGTTCCGGTGGCTATTGCATAGAAAAAGACTGCCTACGTACCCCTTTTGAGGGATCAAGCCCACGTAGTTCTATTTCCTGCTCTTCTCTTGCATCCAACAACTTGTTAGTGCATTAAAACCATTACATCCATTCAACCATTTCATCCATTTAACCATTGCAATCAATGTAATTTAATACCAATGTAAACATTGCAATCAATATAATCAATGCAATCACCGCACCAACGTAATCGAATAAAAGTAGAAAATAATATCTTACTCACTTATCGTAATAATGTTAACATGTATTCATCAAACACCAACAATATCCAATGATAACTCCAAATTATAAGATAAGAAGAAAAAACACAAATATACTTAAACGATTATTATTTATGAACCAATAATAATACGCCATCAATGTAAGTATAAAAAAATCATTGTATACTAATTACTCTTGAATAGTAATGCGGTCATTATCATCATCGAACATGTACTATTCCAATCAGTATTAGTAACAAAACATCCATCATTAAATAACCATAATTTACTACACATTAATTTGTAGTAATAATGGTAAAACATCACATATTCATCCTTAATGAGATCCATCATCATAAAACAAAACATGATGTAAATAGAACTTAATTATTAACCATGCATTACAACCTTTCAATCAAATTTACGATAATTCTTTTTCTTACGAGTACAAGATTATCTTATTATTGTTCATTATTAAAGGACCTTTCTTGTTTAATTTACTCTTTTAGAATTCTTGCTGCTTCTTATATTTCAAAATGCTATATTTATCAAAATATAACCTCATCAAATCACTTTGGAAATCAATTGAACGCTAGAATAATAGTGATTGCATATTAAATTCTTCTAATATACTAGAAAGTCATGTCATTTCCATTTTTCACAAAATAGTGCAATCTATAGGAAAACCATATCATCATTTATAAAATCTTATTTTATTGAATAAGAATAAACATCCTTCTACATTATTTATGATTTTGTTCAGGAATTAGTAAGTAACAACATTATTTCATATCTCTAATTAATTTTGTTTCCTTTTTCCTTTAGAAAGTGTTAATGCATACAAACTATGGATAATCACATTTTTTTTTCATTTATCCAGCCAATTTCAACGTCATTGCTAAACTTCATTCATTTTAATGAATAGCTCCTATATTCAGATTTTTCACTAATTTCAATTAAAATTCGAATAGTGCAATAATCAGTAATGAATCGCAAACTTAGACTCAACACACCAAAAAAAAAATCTCAAATATCAAACAATCATCAACATATCATGTCAAAAATTAATAATCATAAATATTCTCCAAGAGACACCAAAATTAATAATTTAAATTCAATTAGTTAAGTTAGAGAACTCATACCTATGCTTTTGAAAATATTATCCATACTCATATAAGCCATATGCATGCATCATCTCCATTTTATCTAACACTTTTTCCCCCTTTACCATAGTTGTGAACTTTGTATAAGCTTTCTTCGTTTTTCTCCTTTATTTTGATCCACTCTCTATTATTTATTTTAGAATGAATCTTTCCATTATTTCCATTAAGGAAAAATTGAAGAAGTAAATAGGATGTGTTTGAATACTTTTACAAAAAAAAAAAAGAAAGAAAGAAGATGGAGGTTAAGGTTAGATTTGGCTAACTTATAGAACAGTTAAAGATTGATTTAGTACCTTAGATTAATCCTAGGAATTCTCAAATTAAATCATAGCCGCTCTCTTATTTACTTTGTAATGAAGTAATATGTTAAGGCACATCTCATATGTCTATTGCTATTATTTTTATCCAACCCATGAAAAAAAAGGGATTTGAATACACCAAAAAGGTAACATATAAATGTATTTTTAAAACATATCAAAAAGTTACCGTTTATACAAGAGAATTAATATCTAGTCTTTAGGAAATAAATTCCTAATAAAAACAAATCAATTGACATACATGTCAATAGGTGTCTAATTAATCCTCACATGCACAATTAATCAACATTTGCATGTTTATGACAATTCAAAGTTATACCAATTAATGTCTGATAGCTTCAAAAATATGCATAAACCCCACAACCATCCATAATTAACATATATTGTCAATTAATGCAAATTGATTGCTAACATATTTTCAAAAGCGGAAATCAAGTATATAATTTTAAATCTCTCTATCTCTCTTTTTTCCACTACATTCCCTATAACATGCAAAGTCAATGCATAATCAAGTAAAATACATGCATATATATTTATTTACATACTCTCTCTCTCTCTCTCTCACACACACACACATATATATATAATCTTTCCTTGTTTGCAACTTTTGATCCTATATGTCTCCCATACACACATATTTCTTACTTGGAACAAATATCTTTTTGTTTGTTTTACTTAAAATTCAAAAATATGTCAATGACAGGAATCAAACTCATGACCTCATGTATCAAAGTCCACTAACTTAACAACTACACCAAACACATTTCTTGTTCTTAAAATTAGTACATTGAAAATTAATGGTTTCATGTGCGTATCTTTCATTCTAAAAAAAGAAATATCTTGTAAATGATAATTTCAAATATATCAAAATTATATATCAAACTGATCGTCTCGAAAAGACCTTCGCAATGGTAATAAATACGACATCCAGTTTATCTTTTAGTAATAATTGATTCTTAATTACTTAAATTTTAGAACGTTAAAAGTTGCGGGAGGTTACATTCTTCCCCCTTAAAAGAATTGCGCCATCGCAATTCCCCAAATATAAAACCCATTCAAAATAATAAATCTTTCATTAGGATTTTAAAAATAAAATTATTCGTCATAAGTTAACTTCCCATATCTAATAACCATAGTTTCTTGCCATTCACAACACACCACACACTATAATAAAATATGTATTTTCTTGTCATTCTATGGAACATGTGGTGTGTAAAAAATAAAAATCCATCAACAAACAATAGTTATTATAACATCCTCATACAAAGAAAAGAACACTCATAAATTAACAATCAACGTGGTTCACAAGAGTAAACCAAAAGAACAATTAACACATCTTCAAACTAACAATGAACACATGTATGTTCATTAATGTGCTAACCATTTAACCATCCTAATGTGATGAAATTTCTTAAAGCCTCACATTTGTAGTAATGATGTGTCCTTTCTTTCTTTCCTCTTTAAGAATATCTTATGCACCGAAGTCTCAAACGCCAACTGCCCCTTTTGCAAACGTCATGCGGCAAAGCCCAAATTTGGAAGTTGACACATTGGTTCCTACTTGAACCCTTGGTTCCCACTTGAACCCCTTGATTCCATCTTGAATCCCTTGGTCCCCACTTGGACCATTAAAGACAACTTCCTTCTTGAGCTACCTTTGCATCTCGAATTTTAATCGATTGGAGTTTATCTTCAAAAGAGTTCTTCGTCGTTGCATTGGAGAGTGATAATCCATATATAGAAAGTTCCTTCATTTGGTAGTAAAGTTAAACCGTCCAAAATACCAAAGAGGGATCCACTAGATAGGAGTGCTTCAAATGCCTTTTAATGTTTTTTTTAAGATTTTGCTTTCAAATCAAAACTTCCATCTATGTTTAAAATAATAATCCTTTGGCAAAATTCTCAAGTTCATAAAACTTCAAAAAAAAATTATTTTATTTATGGAAGCTGGTAATTATTTGAAAAACATTAAATACGCATTTTGAATCACTCCAACTTTCATACGTATCCCTAAGTGGTAAACATTAAGTCTGTAATCACTAAAATTTTCCATTTTACTCTTCTCACCTTCAAGGAACTTCTCCAAAACTTTTAGTCATTCCAAATACTAGTCCTCTTTAGTTTAGAAAACATCATATTCACACTATGCCTAAAATAATCATGTCCCCCTTCAATCCTTTAGTTTCTCGAGTGTAGATTCAATCAATAGTCAACACTAGCTTACTATCTAATCATACAATTAACATAAACAACAAACAAACAAACAACATACAAGCAAACTAAACATATCAAATAAGAAAACAATAATCAATTCAATTAAAAGAATTAATCCAAACAATCATGACATGAACTAATAAGCAAACATCAAGCATAGAGTGTAAAGTGGAAGTGTGCTTGTCATGGTGATAGCAAACATCAAACATAGCAATCATCCTCACATCTCTCACTCAGTGCGTAAATTATACGATATCTACCACTTTGATCACCCAATTCTTTTCTATGATCACTCTGCCCCATGGAGTCATGACGGCTCCACTGCACTGATCCATAGCCACTAATCCTTTGCTATGTCCACTCTGCCCCCATGGAGTCATGACAACTCCAGTGCACTGGCTCATAGCCCTGCTACGATCACTTTTCCCCATGGAATCATGATAACTCCACTACACTGATCCATAGCTACTAATCCTTTGCTATGTCCACTCTGCCCCATGGAGTCATGACAACTGCACTGCACTGGCTCATAGCCCTGCTACGATCACTTTGCCCTATGGAATCATGATAAATCCACTGCACTGATCCATAGCCGCTAATTCGTCTCTCGGTGGTGAGTCAAAGCTATAGACATCAATAACCCCTTTGCAGACGTCCCGCGGCAAAGTCCAACTCATGAAGTTAACTCGTTGATCCCCATTTGAATCCTGAGTAATAACCTCCCATTTGGACTTCCTTTGCATCTCGGGTTTTGGTCGAATTGGAGTAGGTCTTCAGAAGAGTCGTCGCGTAGTAGTAGTGGAGGTCCAAACCCGGTTCGGTTCGGCTTACTCGGTTCGGTTCGGCATGTGGTGCTCAAGCTCCTCATTTGGTCCGGCTCAATTCTGGTTCGGGTTCATCCCCTCCATGCGGTTCGGTTCGGCTCCTCACGTGCAGCTCGGTCCGGTGCTCCTGAAGCGGTTCAGTTCGGTGCTACTCCGGTTCAGTGCTTCATTCAAATATCAACTCTACTCCAATCCGATCTGATCCGGCCTTCGTTGTTGCCATGCTGCAAGAGATTCCGCTACCCTGGTTCAGTTCGTTCCACCCGATCCGATCTCCTATACCCGATCCGATCCCCTATACCCGATCCAGATTGCTGCAGAATTTCCAGCAAGCTTGTTTCGTCCATTCTCGCCATACGACGGCGTTTTCAACCATTCTAGCTTTACTAATAAATCATAAAACATTCCAACCAGTAGTAACAACATATATGTTCAATCAAAAAGATCAAAACATCAAGCATATAGGTCATTTTAGATCAAACATACCCAAAAAGCATGATTTTCCCCTTAATCCCCTTAAGCATGATTTAAGCATACAATTAGAAAAACATGTCCAAATTGATCCAAATTTTTATCAGAGTCCTAAAATAATATTTAAGAATTTTACATATTTTTCCAGATTTTTATAATGCATAATTTCGTTAATTAACATTAATCATCCCTAATTAGCCGTAATTATTGAAAACAATGCAAATCACTCACAAATGATCATTTTCTATTAACTAAGGAGATAGCTTTAAAATAAAGGATATATATTAAAAACAATAATTCTAGACCATTGTTATTCTCTTAAAACGATTTTATCTTTACTAAGTTTGGGTTTCAGTTGCAACCTAATCACCATATGAATGTCATTTAGGTTATAACCAAACATATAACTTGCCCCATAAGTGTTTATCTTGCCTCACTCTTGTTTTCTTTATCCTCCACAAAAGGTTTCTCATAAATAAGCAACATTGAAAAGTGAGATAATAATGACCAAACAAACAGTACACGCTCTTCAAGCATGCAATTATAAATAAAACATTTTCTCTCATATTTAAACCAACCTTAAGGTGCAAATTATTAAAGACATAATGGTTAAACCTACCCAACGCTCAGGTAATCGCCAAACCTAAGCACTGATACCAAATGTGAAGACCCGTTATTTTTAACAGTCCAAAATCAATTATAAACATCATTAAACACGCTTACAACTAATTTTAGATACTAAAAGTAGCGGACCTTAAGTAAAAAAATACTAGAGACGATTACTAATATGGAAGATCTCATGATGTAATAAAATAAATAATTAGATAATTAAAACATCATAATCCATTTTATTACATTAAACATTCACAAAACAAAATAGCAGCGAAACTGTAATAACCCGGAAAATCTGGGCCAGTTTAAAATTTTTATTTTGGCAATTTTAGCGAATTTCGCATATTTAAAAATGATTATTGTAAATGATATCAACGAGAAATTTATTTTGAATATATTTAGAACGTATATATTATATACGCCGTCGTTAGAATATAAATATTTATTTTAAATTATAAATAGAATTAAAATGGCGGGTAGTTCGATAATTCGATTTCAAACTTCAATGGAATGTACCGGATGCAAAACAATCCGGATTTTAGCGAAACAAAAAACATTAGGATCTAATTGATAATATCTTTCCAACGAATCCAAAAAATTGAACTTTCATAGCGGGAATCAAAAGATATGTCCAGTTGAAAATTCTGAATAGTCGATATGGAATTCGGGCCCTTGAAAATGGCCTTTTTGCAAACGACCTCGGATTTCGACGAAACCACTTTTGTTGGATCCGTGATGTCAAGTTATTGCTAGTTTTCAAATTTCATAATTTTTCGAATCAATATGTGAGCGTGGCAAAGGAAAACACGTTTGACCAGTTTCAGTTGATTTTAATCGACTGGAAAATGGCCATTTTTCCAACGGTCTCAGAATTCGACGAAACTAGTTTTGTTAGGACCGTATCGTCAATACGAAGCTAGAAAATATTTTTCAGGATTTTTTCGAGCTAGTATGTGGCCCCGGTAAAATGAAATGCGCGTTCAAATTCAATATATAGAGTTATATGTTGATTTTGACGAAAACTGATCGAAACGATCGAATCAGCCTACGATACATATCCCATTGTGTTCGAAATGGGGGTAATTAGCTATGGACGACAGGCGGTGGGCCTCGTTTCGAGGTCGAAAATAAAAGTACCTTTTTAGAATAAAAAAATTAAATAAAAAAAATTCCCCCTTTCTCTCCTACATCCTCTCTGCCCCCCCCCCCCCGGTTTAGTTTCCTATTCAAACAAAAAATAAAAAAAAGGGAAAGAGAAAGACGGGGGGAGGAAACCGCCGCCCCCCCGATCGATCGCCGCCGCGCCTCAGAGGTGGGGCGCCACCTTCGAACCCCCCTCCTCCTCAACCTCGACCGAACCCCCCCCCCTCTCTGCTGCCTCGCGATCAAACCCCCCCTTCCTGTTGCTGACCGACGCCCCCAAGACCCCCAAATCGAACTCGCCCTGCCTCCTTCCGCTTGTAGCTCTCCCTAAGGGCGACGAGGTCGCACCTTCCGCGCACACTCCGGCCGAGCCTATCGACGGCAGCTTTCAACCCTAATGTCGAGCTCCAATACATGATGTCGGCCAGCAATTAACAGTGGAAAAGGTAATAAACAACTCCATTAGTTAGTTTATAAATTAATTCAGTTTGATTTAAAAATTAAATCTGAATTTTTGAATAACAAATCCTTTTTGATAAATTTTCAGATTTCGAAATAAGATAGATTTTTAAAGTAGAAAAGATTAGATTTTTAAAATAGAAAAGATTAGCTTTTAAAATAGAAAAGATTAGTTTTTGAAATAGAAAAGATTAGATTTTTAAAATAGAAAAGATTAGATTTTTAAAATAGAAAAATTAGATTTTTAAAATAGAAAAGATTAGCTTTTAAAAGAGAAAAGATTATATTTTTAAAATAGAAAAGATTAGCTTTTAAAATAGAAAAGATTAGATTTTTAAAAATAGAAAAGATTAGATTTTTAAAGGAAGAAAGACGATATTTTTAAATGGAGAAAGACGTGATTTTTACATATGTAGTGGATTAAAAATATGATCTTTATATAGTATAGATATTAAAAATATGATTTTTATATTATAGAAGGAGTAAAAGCGAAATCTATATTTTTGAAAAGGCGAAATCTTTATAGTTGAAAAAGCGAAATCTATATTTTTGAAAAGGCGAAATCTTTATAGTTGAAAAAGCGAAATCTATATTTTTGAAAAGGCGAAATCTTTATAGTTGAAAAAGCGAAATCTATATTTTTGAAAAGGCGAAATCTTTATAGTTGAAAAAGCGAAATCTATATTTTTGAAAAGGCGAAATCTTTATAGTTGAAAAAGCAAAATCTATATTTTTGAAAAGGCGAAATCTTTATAGTTGAAAAGGCGAGACCTTTATATAGAGAATAACAAAGTAAAAATTCGATTTTTATATAGAGAATAACAAAGTAAAAATTCGATTTTTATATAAAGAATAACAAAGTAAAAATTCGATTTTTATATAGAGAATAACAAAGTAAAAATTCGATTTTTATATATTGAATAGCGAAGTAAAAATTCGATTTTTATATATTGAATAGCGAAGTAAAAATTCGATTTTTATATATGTAGTGGCTACGGTCAACGAAGGTGACAAATAGGCGAGAACGATGAAGATTTCTATCAAAGAAGAGTGGAGATGATTGGATTAGCTATTGGTGAGAACTTCTCACTCTTCAATTTCTTTTCTAGATATATATATATATATATATATATATATATACTAGGATGCAGACGGTGTTTAGTAGCACCCAACACCCGTCAACCACAACCCATGGATGGCTTGTTTGTTTAATTGTTTGGTTGTGTAGTTGGTTAGATTATTTGGTCTGAATTGAATTGTTTGTTGAAATGGAATGGATTTGATTGATGTGTGAATGGCGTGGGCCTTCACTAGACCGGGGATAAGGCTAGGCCTTGTCCCGTTTCTAGTATCGTGCCGTTATGCCGCCGAAATTTTCTAAAATAAGTCAGAAAAATAAAAATATCATTTTTATTTTGTAAATGAACTGAATAAAAATTCATGTGTTAAAATAAAATGTTTTATCGTTAAAAATATATTTTTTAACGTGAATGTGAGTAAATAAATATTCATTTACAAACCGGACGGTTTGTTTATGTACACCTATTTGAATGACGTTGATTGGGACGATAAATTTTACACATCGCCCAACTGCACAAATAAAATCTGTGTTTGTTGATTTGAAACCCTACACGGGTGTTGGGATGAAATTTGAAGTTCACTCATCCTGATTGATTAAATATGTCGATCGATAGATCGACGGGCTGTTATAAGCGTTAGATATCTATATTTGATGCTTATACAGTGTAGTGCACTTTGGATGATGGTTGACTATGTATCGTTGCTATTATATACATGTGTTGAATGGAATCCATATAATTAACTTTATATGGTAATTGATTGGGCCTCATTCCAGTTTAGAAGGTAAAGAATATTATAAAATAAAGGTTCATGTGTTGACTGTACTCATCCGTTGAGATTAGTCATGTGTTGAACGAAATATTTTAACAATAAAATTTACATCTTTATCATTAGAAAATAAAGGTTCATGTGTTGACCGTACTCATCCGTTGAGATTAGTCATGTGTTGAACGAAATATTTTAACAATTAGATTTACATCTTTATCATATATAAAATATATTAAATAACAAAAAGAGTCACACGTGGACAATACTCATTCATTGAGATTAGTCGTGTGTTGACAAAAATATAGATTCACGTATTGAATAGGATAAATATTCAATTATTGAATAGAATAACAGAATTATTGAAATATATAAAGCCGTGTTGATTAGAGATGCGCTATTTTGACGCGAACGATATTTATATCGATTATATTCGTTTTTATATTTGAATTGAATCAAATAGAAAATGAAATGAATTTGATTCAAATAGAAAACGAAATGAATTTGATTCAAATAGAAAACGAAATGAATTTGATTCGAATAGAAAACCAATTTGAATTGAATCGAATAGAAAACCAATTTGAATTGAATCGAATAGAAAACCAATTTGAACTGAATCGAATAGAAAACCAATTTGAATTGAATCGAATAGAAAACCAATTTGAATTGAATCGAATAGAAAACCAATTTGAATTGAATCGAATAGAAAACCAATTTGAATCGAATAGAAAACCAAAATGAATTGAATATAAAACGAATTTGAATTGAATTGAAAACGAATTCGAATTGAATTGAAAACGAATTGAATTGAATTCAAATTGAATTGAAATTTGAATTGAATAGAAATGAATTTTAAAACGAATTTATAAGGAAAAATTCAATTTTGATTTGAATTGAAATGGAAGTTGAAATTGTTTTTGAAACGAATTTAAAACTATTTATATAATTCATTTTAAATAGAAATCGACGAAATATATTATATATATATATAATATAATGGCCTGAATAGAACGCGCCGCGCCGCGACAATTCGTGAATTTCGACCATTTATTTCAAACGGACATTACGGGAGATCCGACCGTCGGATTCTCCTAAAACCGGAACCGTTGGGTTCGTATCGAAAAGAGCTTTCTAACGAATATTAGAAATTTGAAATCTAACGGTTGGATTTGGAGATACGTCCAAATCAAATTTAGAAAAAGTCGTTGTAAGTGCAGTTCGATGGCCGTTGATGGATATCGACTGTACAGGCCTTGATAAAATTATTGAAAATAGTAATAATTTGTGTAAAATCATAAGAAATGATTTGGGAAAAATTAGGATGAAAAACTCCATATTTGAAAAGATAAAAAAAGATTTTTATCGAAATGAACTAGTTTAGAACTAAAGTAACAACCCATTTATTTTTAAATAAATAAATTGGATTTGAAATAGGTTGTAAATAGAATTGATTTGTGGGTTTATCGTGAAGGGTGTTTTAAATGACACTTGTTCTTTAACCCGATAATAAATGGAAAGTGATTTGGTATTGTCGTGAACTGTGTTTTGAAAAGACATTAGTTCTTTAACCCAGTAAAAGGAGTTTTAATGAGTCTACAATTAGATTGAAATGTGAATCGATAGTTTAAATTATCGAATATAGAAAGTGAGCGAGAATGGAGTATTACCAGTTTTGCTCCAAAACGATAGTCAAATCTTTAATTAGATTTGAACGGAAAATGGTAATTAACTTTACCGATAACACCGTGGTGTTAGATATGGAGTATCACCAGTTTTACTTCATGGGATGAATAGGTTGGGATTGGGGAATAAAATAAATAATTACTTCGGTGTGGTTCGCTAATCTCGACTAGTTTGAAAAACCATAATTTGGTTTGAGAGGACATCCAAAGGAAGATTAAAGGATAAATTTTAAAGAATTTATCTTGGATAAAGTTAATGGGAACCTTTCCCTAAGAATATGAAATTTAGAAACTAGCTGTAGGTTAGTTAAGAAGAATGGTTTCCTGGGTATTGATCTGATGTTGGTTTCGGCCTTCGGGGTTAATATTTGGGGAATTGCTCTCTTACTGATTTACGGTTAGTGACTAATGAATTGGAATGAGGCGTATGTTGTGTTTGTGTAACATTTGCTTTAATATACGTGGGTTGTTCGGGAAGGCCGGGTTTATACCCATTCTGAATAACCGATTCGACGATATGTCAAAGATGAAGACGGTGGTTGAAGACCGGAAGTCTTCACATCGTTTGGATGATTACTGATGATCTTGATTGGGCTGTACACCCAAGATGAGGGAATCAGTTGGTGGTCGTCCAGACGTACTTTGGAGATCGATGGATATGCGAGGAAAGTGCCTCCGGTTTCGTTCAGACCCAGAACGAACTTGTAAATGGATTGTGTGTCTGACATTGGATTTCATTCTGTGTTGATTGATTTCTGTTAAATATATATCTGTTTGGCGGCGGAGAATTTATTCTCTTGCTTAAACGCCCTTCTCTGAGACATACGAGCTTAGAGGTTATATATCGATAGATATCAATCGCATAGCATGAATTGCCTGTGTGGCATGCTGAGTTGCATGGATCAAGGCTTCTATTGAAAAGCAAAGTCTTGTGGTTGATGATCAAAGCACGGCCTACGTGGCAGCTTTGTGTATAACGTGAATTCGGGAGCCTCACACCTCAGTATGAGTCAAAAACGAGATACGGACTGCAGGGAGAGCACGACGTTTCTTTCTAGCTTTGGTGGTGTCAGTGACTTACCATCCCTGACAGTTATATACTTTTCACCTATGTGGTTGTTGGACAAGGCGCCTCGATTTTAGGTCTGTAAGGACCGGGAAATGTGTGTTCAGGAATAACTAATCCTCAAACGTAAGAGAGGACCAACCCTGAAGCATCCAGGGGTTACCCAGAGTGTGTAGTCCTGAGGCATTTGCTAGAGTGTCTCGAAGTGGAGAGGATATTGCCCCTTGCCTCGACTCATGACGGAATCCAATTTCCAATACGTGATATTGCGGTTTTAATTGTAGAACTAGTATGGCGACATAGTAGATGGTAGCTATGCCGCCAATGATTGATATTTATGATTGAAATTGTTTTGACACTATACACCTATAATAGTATCAAATAATGTGTTTTAAACGTATCAAGCATGCTTTGGCTGTTATAAGGGAAAACCCTATCCTCCGTCTTGCGTTGCATTGTGTGATGGGACCTGGGTCTTATAACAGCTTCATTTTTCTTTATTTAGCATTGCGCTGTTTGTTCTATGCACTGGTATTCTTGGGAGGAAACCCGTTCCATGTTATACGGCGTGGTCCCTTGATTTACCTAACTTTAAAACCAAAATTAATAACTGTTTTAGTTCTCAGACCAGTCACATGACTGACCTGGAGTTTATTGGTTTAACATAAACTCTGGGTGCCCCTATTTTCCGCACGGGCAGCTAGTAGTTTTGGTTTTGCAGATTTATATTCACAGGGTCCTGGTTTACAGCTGGAACGATGCTCGGAAAGCTCTGTATCCGTGTATCACTTCTAGTTGTGCTTTTGTATTATTTTCCGCTGCTTTGTAATTTATTGTAATCTCTGATATTTATCGAATGTAATTTATTCAATTATACTCTGTATATTCTTGTATCTGATGGAATTGTTGTAATAACAATGAAATGTTCTTCCGTCTGCGTTCTGTTTTGTCTTGTCCTCACAGTAATTCGTTCTTTCTCATCTCTTCGGAGACCGGGGAAGTTCGGGTCGCTTCATTTGGTATCAGAGCTTTGGTTTACAGAGCTCGAAAACAAGGCACATTAGAACCATACGAAAGAATTTATCAGATATTGGATTAGTAATATCCAATTAGAATGACTCGTTAGGGATAGGATCAGTAGTATCCTAGAATGAGTGTGAAGAGTATATTTTTCAAATGAAAACAATTTTGTTTTGAAAATTTAAATCGTTTTATACGTATTTGAATATTTTATTTGTATTGATTTGGACAATCTAGTATATAAAGGTTTTGCATATACGCGTCATGAACGTATATTCGAAGTTTTAATATACTGGATAGATATAGAATCACACTCTAGTAGCCCGGGGATGATTCCACTGATGACGTACGGCATCAGTGGTTTATTTTCGTGTTTCGAAGGTGTGATATCTATATATTTCCATTGGACTGGTGTGAGAACCAAAACTTATATAGATAGATTTATTTGTTGTGATTTGGCATCAAAAACATGATTTTCTGTATATATATCAAAGTTATGAATTTGAAACGTTAATCCACTAATTGATTGATGGTTGTGTTGTTTGTTTATTTGTTTGATAATTTTGAACCATTTAGCCTGATTGAATCAAATATTGAACTGTATTGAAAATTGGTCGCATTTGCTTGTATATACATGTACTTACATTGAACAGGTCATAGCAAGGAGGCTAGTGCAGAGAATAAAATTTGTTTGCCCGACAAATAGGTACATGTTTGCTATATAATTTACTGTTTTGTTTGGGTGATGATGATTTTATGAGCCTATTGGCTAGCCGCTTGGTCTTTTCTTTTTGAGATCAGAAGGCCTATATGGCAATTTCGGGATTTTCCCGTGGCTCCCGGTGCATGGGCGGTTATGGCGAAATTTTTCGAAAATTTAGGGTGTTAGCCAAATTTTTGAAGAATTTGAAAATTCTCAGAAACTGAAAAGTTGCAGAATGGAAGCCATATCGAACGTAGAGTTGATTAATCAAACCACTTTCGACTTTGTTCCTTTTCGGGGACGAAAAGTTTTAAGTGGGGGAGATTGTAATAACCCGGAAAATCTGGGCCAGTTTAAAATTTTTATTTTGGAAATTTTAGCGAATTTCGCATATTTAAAAATGATTATTGTAAATGATATCGACGAGAAATTTATTTTGAATATATTTAGAACGTATATATTATATATGCCGTCGTTAGAATATAAATATTTATTTTAAATTATAAATAGAATTAAAATGGCGCGGTAGTTCGATAATTCGATTTCAAACTTCAATTGAATGTAGCGGATGCAAAACAATCCGGATTTTAGCGAAACCAAAAACATTAGGATCTAATTGATAATATCTTTCCAACAAATCCGAAAAATTGAACTTTCATAGCGGGAATCAAAAGATATGTCCAGTTGAAAATTCTGAATAGTCGCTACGGAATTCGGGCCCTTGAAAATGGCCTTTTTGCAAACGACCTCGAATTTCGACGAAACCACTTTTGTTGGATCCGTGATGTCAAGTTATTGCTAGGTTTCAAATTTCATAATTTTTTGAATCAATATGTGAGCGTGGCAAAGGAAAACGCGTTTGACCAGTTTTAGTTGATTTTAATCGACTGGAAAATGGCCATTTTTCCAATGGTCTCAGAATTCGACGAAACTAGTTTTGTTAGGACCGTATCGTCAATACGAAGTTAGAAAATATTTGTTGGGAATTTTTCGAGCTAGTATGTGGCCCCGGTAAAATGAAATGCGCGTTCAAATTCAATATATAGAGTTATATGTTGATTTTGACGAAAACTGATCGAAACGATCGAATCAGCCTACGGTACATATCCCATTGTGTTCGGAATGGGGGTAATTAGCTATGGACAACAGGCGGTGGGCCTCGTTTCGAGGTCGAAAATAAAAGTACCTTTTTAGAATAAAAAATTAAATAAATAAAATAAAAAAATTTCCCCCTTTCTCTCCTACATCCTCTCTGCCCCCCCTGTTCAGTTTCCTATTCAAACAGAAAATAAAAAAAAGGGAAAGAGAAAGACGGGGGGAGGAAACAACCCCCCCCCCCCCCCCGATCGATCGCCGCCGCGCCTCAGAGGCGGGGCGCCACCTCCGAACCCCCCTCCTCCTCAGCCTCGACCGAACCTCCCCCCCCTCTCTGCTGCCTCGCGATCAACCCCCCCCCCCCTTCCTGTTGCTGACCGACGCCCCCAAGCCCCCCAAATCGAACTCGCCCTGCCTCCTTCCGCTTGTGGCTCTCCCCAAGGGCGACGAGGTCGCACCTTCCGCGCACACTCCGGTCGAGCCTATCGACGACAGCTTTCAACCCTAATGTCGAGCTCCAATACATGATGTCGGCCAGCAATTAACAGTGGAAAAGGTAATAAACAACTCCATTAGTTAGTTTATAAATTAATTCAGTTTGATTTAAAAATTAAATCTGAATTTTTGAATAACAAATCCTTTTTGATAAATTTTCAGATTTCGAAATAAGATAGATTTTTAAAATAGAAAAGATTAGTTTTTTAAAATAGAAAAGATTAGCTTTTAAAATAGAAAAGATTAGCTTTTAAAATAGAAAAGATTAGATTTTTAAAATAGAAAAGATTAGATTTTTAAAATAGAAAAGATTAGATTTTTAAAATAGAAAAGGTTAGCTTTTAAAATAGAAAAGATTAGATTTTTAAAATAGAAAAGATTAGCTTTTAAAATAGAAAAGATTAGATT
This sequence comes from Allium sativum, assembly GCA_030737875.1. Taxonomy (NCBI): domain Eukaryota; kingdom Viridiplantae; phylum Streptophyta; class Magnoliopsida; order Asparagales; family Amaryllidaceae; genus Allium; species Allium sativum. The sequence goes on along the minus strand of CM060912.1, from coordinate 554,393,342 downwards.
TTTAAAAATAGAAAAGATTAGATTTTTAAAGGAAGAAAGACGATATTTTTAAATGGAGAAAGGCGTGATTTTTACATATGTAGTGGATTAAAAATATGATCTTTATATAGTATAGATATTAAAAATATGATTTTTATATTATAGAAGGAGTAAAAGCGAAATCTATATTTTTGAAAAGGCGAAATTTTATAGTTGAAAAAGCGAAATCTATATTTTTGAAAAGGCGAAATCTTTATAGTTGAAAAAGCAAAATCTATATTTTTGAAAAGGCGAAATCTTTATAGTTGAAAAAGCGAAATCTATATTTTTGAAAAGGCGAAATCTTTATAGTTGAAAAAGCGAAATCTATATTTTTGAAAAGGCGAAATCTTTATAGTTGAAAAAGCGAAATCTATATTTTTGAAAAGGCGAAATCTTTATAGTTGAAAAGGCGAGACCTTTATATAGAGAATAACAAAGTAAAAATTCGATTTTTATATAGAGAATAACAAAGTAAAAATTCAATTTTTATATAGAGAATAACAAAGTAAAAATTCGATTTTTATATATTGAATAGCGAAGTAAAAATTCGATTTTTATATATTGAATAGCGAAGTAAAAATTTGATTTTTATATATGTAGTGGCTACGGTCAACGAAGGTGACAAATAGGCGAGAACTATGAAGATTTCTATCAAAGAAGAGTGGAGATGATTGGATTAGCTATTGGTGAGAACTTCTCACTCTTCAATTTCTTTTCTAGATATATATATATATATATATATATATATATATATATTAGGATGCAGATGGTGTTTAGTAGCACCCGACACCCGTCATCCACAGACCATGGATGGCTTGTTTGTTTAATTGTTTGGTTGTGTAGTTGGTTAGATTATTTGGTCTGAATTGAATTGTTTGGTGAAATGGAATGGATTTGATTGATGTGTGAATGGCGTGGGCCTTCACTAGACCGGGGATAAGGCTAGGCCTTGTCCCGTTTCTAGTATCGTGCCGTTATGCCGCCGAAATTTTCTAAAATAAGTTAGAAAAATAAAAATATCATTTTTATTTTGTAAATGAACTGAATAAAAATTCATGTGTTAAAATAAAATGTTTTATCGTTAAAAATATAATTTTTAACGTGAATGTGAGTAAATAAATATTCATTTACAAACCGGACGGTTTGTTTATGTACACCTATTTGAATGACATTGATTGGGACGATAAATTTTACACATCGCCCAACTGCACAAATAAAATCTGTGTTTGTTGATTTGAAAGCCTACACGGGTGTTGGGATGAAATTTGAAGTTCACTCATCCTGATTGATTAAATATGTCGATCGATAGATCGACGGGCTGTTATAAGCGTTAGATATCTATATTTGATGCTTATACAGTGTAGTGCACTTTGGATGATGGTTGACTATGTATCGTTGCTATTATATACATGTGTTGAATGAAATCCATATAATTAACTTTATATGGTAATTGATTGGGCCTCATTCCAGTTTAGAAGGTAAAGAATATTATAAAATAAAGGTTCATGTGTTGACTGTACTCATCCGTTGAGATTAGTCATGTGTTGAACGAAATATTTTAACAATAAAATTTACATCTTTATCATTAGAAAATAAAGGTTCATGTGTTGACCGTACTCATCCGTTGAGATTAGTCATGTGTTGAACGAAATATTTTAACAATAAGATTTACATCTTTATCATATATAAAATATATTAAATAACAAAAAGAGTCACACGTGGACAGTACTCATTCATTGAGATTAGTCGTGTGTTGACAAAAATATAGATTCACGTATTGAATAGGATAAATATTCAATTATTGAATAGAATAACAGAATTATTGAAATATATAAAGCCGTGTTGATTAGAGATGCGCTATTTTGACGCGAACGATATTTATATCGATTATATTCGTTTTTATATTTGAATTGAATCAAATAGAAAATGAAATGAATTTGATTCAAATAGAAAACGAAATGAATTTGATTCAAATAGAAAACGAAATGAATTTGATTCGAATAGAAAACCAATTTGAATAGAATCGAATAGAAAACCAATTTGAATTGAATCGAATAGAAAACCAATTTGAACTGAATCGAATAGAAAACCAATTTGAATTGAATCGAATAGAAAACCAATTTGAATTGAATCGAATAGAAAACCAATTTGAATTGAATCGAATAGAAAACCAATTTGAATTGAATCGAATAGAAAACCAATTTGAATCGAATAGAAAACCAAAATGAATTGAATATAAAACGAATTTGAATTGAATTGAAAACGAATTCGAATTGAATTGAAAACGAATTGAATTGAATTCAAATTGAATTGAAATTTGAATTGAATAGAAATGAATTTTAAAACGAATTTATAAGGAAAAATTCAATTTTGATTTGAATTGAAATGGAAGTTGAAATTGTTTTTGAAACGAATTTAAAACTATTTATATAATTCATTTTAAATAGAAATCGACGAAATATATTATATATATATATAATATAATGGCCTGAATAGAACGCGCCGCGCCGCGGCAATTCGTGAATTTCGACCATTTATTTCAAACGGACATTACGGGAGATCCGACCGTCGGATTCTCCTAAAACCGGAACCGTTGGGTTCGTATCGAAAAGAGCTTTCTAACGAATATTAGAAATTTGAAATCTAACGGTTGGATTTGGAGATACGTTCAAACCAAATTTAGAAAAGGTCGTTGTAAGTGCAGTTCGATGGCCGTTGATGGATATCGACTGTACAGGCCTTGATAAAATTATTAAAAATAGTAATAATTTGTGTAAAATCATAAGAAATGATTTGGGAAAAATTAGGATGAAAAACTCCATATTTGAAAAGACAAAAATAGATTTTTATCGAAATGAACTAGTTTAGAACTAAAGTAACAACCCATTTATTTTTAAATAAATAAATTGGATTTGAAATGGGTTGTAAATAGAATTGATTTGTGGGTTTATCGTGAAGGGTGTTTTAAATGACACTTGTTCTTTAACCCGAGAGTAAATGGAAAGTGATTTGGGTTTGTCGTGAACTGTGTTTTGAAAAGACATTAATTCTTTAACCCAGTAAAAGGAGTTTTAACGAGTCTACAATTAGATTGAAATGTGAATTGATAGTTTAAATTATCGAATATAGAAAGTGAGCGAGAATGGAGTATTACCAGTTTTGCTCCCAAACGATAGTCAAATCTTTAATTAGATTTGAACGGGAAATGGTAATTAACTTTACCGATAACACCGTGGTGTTAGATATGGAGTATCACCAGTTTTACTTCATGGGATGAATAGGTTGGGATTGGGGAATAAAATAAATAATTACTTCGATGTGGTTCGCTAATCTCGACTAGTTTGAAAAACCATAATTTGGTTTGAAAGGACATCCAAAGGAAGATTAAAGGATAAATTTTAAAGAATTTATCTTGGATAAAGTTAATGGGAACCTTTCCCTAAGAATATGAAATTTAGAAACTAGCTGTAGGTTAGTTAAGAAGAATGGTTTCCTGGGTATTGATCTGATGTTGGTTTCGGCCTTCAGGGTTAATATTTGGGGAATTGCTCTCTTACTGATTTACGGTTAGTGACTAATGAATTGGAATGAGGCGTATGTTGTGTTTGTGTAACATTTGTTTTAATATACGCGGGTTGTTCGGGAAGGCCGGGTTTATACCCATTCTGAATAACCGATTCGACGATATGTCGAAGATGAAGACGGTGGTTGAAGACCGGAAGTCTTCACATCGTTTGGGTGATTACTGATGATCTTGATTGGGCTGTACACCCAAGATGAGGGAATCAGTTGGTGGTCGTCCAGACGTACTTGGAGATCGATGGATATGCGAGGAAAGTGCCTCCGGTTTCGTTCAGACCCAGAACGAACTTGTAAATGGATTGTGTGTCTGACATTGGATTTCATTCTGTGTTGATTGATTTCTGTTAAATATATATCTGTTTGGCGGCGGAGAATTTATTCTCTTGCTTAAACGCCCTTCTCTGAGACATACGAGCTTAGAGGTTATATATCGATAGATATCAATCGCATAGCATGAATTGCCTGTGTGGCATGCTGAGTTGCATGGATCAAGGCTTTTGTTGAAAAGCAAAGTCTTGTGGTTGATGATCAAAGCATGGCCTACGTGGCAGCTTTGTGTATAACGTGAATTCGGGAGCCTCACACCTCAGTATGAGTCAAAAACGGGATACGGACTGCAGGGAGAGCACGACGTTTCTTTCTAGCTTTGGTGGTGTCAGTGACTTACCATCCCTGACAGTTATATACTTTTCACCTATGTGGTTGTTGGACAAGGCGCCTCGATTTTAGGTCTGTAAGGACCGGGAAACATGTGTTCAGGAATAACTAATCCTCAAACGTAAGAGAGGACCAACCCTGAAGCATCCAGAGGTTACCTAGAGTGTGTAGTCCTGAGGCATTTGCTAGAGTGTCTCGAAGCGGAGAGGATCTTGCCCCTTGCCTCGACTCATGACGGAATCCAATTTCCAATACGTGATATTGCGGTTTTAATTGTAGAACTAGTATGGCGACATAGTAGATGGTAGCTATGCCGCCTATGATTGATATTTATGATTGAAATTGTTTTGACACTATACACCTATAATAGTATCAAATAATGTGTTTTAAACGTATCAAGCATGCTTTGGCTGTTATAAGGGAAAACCCTATCCTCCGGCTTGCGTTGCATTGTGTGATGGGACCTGGGTCTTATAACAGCTTCATTTTTCTTTATTTAGCATTGCGCTGTTTGTTCTATGCACTGGTATTCTTGGGAGGAAACCCGTTCCATGTTATACGGCGTGGTCCCTTGATTTACCTAACTTTAAAACCAAAATTAATAACTGTTTTAGTTCTCAGACCAGTCACATGACTGACCTGGAGTTTATTGGTTTAACATAAACTCTGGGTGCCCCTATTTTCCGCACGGGCAGCTAGTAGTTTTGGTTTTGCAGATTTATATTCACAGGGTCCTGGTTTACAGCTGGAACGATGCTCGGAAAGCTCTGTATCCGTGTATCACTTCTAGTTGTGCTTTTGTATTATTTTCCGCTGCTTTGTAATTTATTGTAATCTCTGATATTTATCGAATGTAATTTATTCAATTATACTCTGTATATTCTTGTATCTGATGGAATTGTTGTAATAACAATGAAATGTTCTTCCGTCTGCGTTCTGTTTTGTCTTGTCCTCACAATAATTCGTTCTTTCTCATCTCTTCGGAGACCGGGGAAGTTCGGGTCGCTTCAGAAACAATAAGAAGTAAATTTAAATAACAACCTCTAGATCCAACATGCAGGCTAGGCCGCTTTCTTCTTCATTATTTTTCTTTTTCCATCTCGTATCTTCCAACTATACAAATTATGTTCAAAGATGAAAAAGAGTTCCAACTATGTTTGGACTGCGCCTAACCCTATACACCCCGACCCAATCTAAGGGTTCCGGTGGCTATTGCATAGGAAAAGACTGCCTACGTACCCCTTTTGAGGGATCAAGCCCACGTAGTTCTATTTCCTGCTCTTCTCCTGCATCCAACAACTTGTTAGTGCATTAAAACCATTACATCCATTCAACCATTTCATCCATTTAACCATTGCAATCAATGTAATTTAATACCAATGTAAACATTGCAATCAATATAATCAATGCAATCACCGCACCAACGTAATCGAATAAAAGTAGAAAATAATATCTTACTCACTTATCGTAATAATGTTAACATGAAGTCATCAAACACCAACAATATCCAATGATAACTCCAAATTATAAGATAAGAAGAAAAAACACAAATATACTTACACGATTATTATTTATGAACCAATAATAATACGCCATCAATGTAAGTATAAAAAATTCATTGTATACTAATTACTCTTGAATAGTAATGCAGTCATTATCATCATCGAACATGTACTATTCCAATCAGTATTAGTAACAAAACATCCATCATTAAATAACCATAATTTACTACACATTAATTTGTAGTAATAATGGTAAAACATCACATATTCATCCTTAATGAGATCCATCATCATAAAACAAAACATGATGTAAATAGAACTTAATTATTAACCATGCATTACAACCTTTCAATCAAATTTACGATAATTCTTTTTCTTACGAGTACAAGATTATCTTATTATTGTTCATTATTAAAGGACCTTTCTTGTTTAATTTACTCTTTTAGAATTCTTGTTGCTTCTTATCTTTCAAAACGCTATATTTATCAAAATATAACCTCATCAAATCACTTTGGAAATCAATTGAACGCTAGAATAATAGTGATTGCATATTAAATTCTTCTAATATACTAGAAAGTCATGTCATTTCCATTTTTCACAAAATAGTGCAATCTATAGGAAAACCATATCATCATTTATAAAATCTTATTTTATTGAATAAGAATAAACATCCTTCTACATTATTTATGATTTTGTTCAGGAATTAGTAAGTAACAACATTATTTCATATCTCTAATTAGTTTTGTTTCTTTTTTCCTTTTGAAAGTGTTAATGCATACAAACTATGGATAATCACATTTTTTTTTCATTTATCCAGCCAATTTCAACGTCATTGCTAAACTTCATTCATTTTAATGAATAGCTCCTATATTCAGATTTGTCACTAATTTCAATTAAAATTCGAATAGTGCAATAATCAGTAATGAATCGTAAACTTAGACTCAACACACCAAAAAAAAATCTCAAATATCAAACAATTATCAACATATCTTGTCAAAAATTAATAATCATAAATATTCTCCAAGAGACACCAAAATTAATAATTTAAATTCAATTAGTTAAGTTAGAGAACTCATACCTATGATTTTGAAAATACTGTCCATACTCATATAAGCCATATGCATGCATCATCTCCATTTTATCTTACACTTATTCCCCCTTTACCATAGCTGTGAACTTTGTATAAGCTTTCTTCGTTTTTCTCCTTTATTTTGATCCTCTCTCTATTCTTTATTTTAGAATGAATCTTTCCATTATTTCCATTAAGGAAAAATTGAAGAAGTAAATAGGATGTGTTTGAATACTTTTCCAAAAAAAAAGAAGAAAGAAAGAAGATGGAGGTTAAGGTTAGATTTGGCTAACTTATAGAACAGTTAAAGATTGATTTAGTACCTTAGATTAATCCTAGGAATTCTCAAATTAAATCATAGCCGCTCTCTTATTTACTTTGTAATGAAGTAATATGTTAAGGCACATCTCGTATGTCTATTGCTATTATTTTTATCCAACCCATGATAAAAAAAAGGGATTTGAATACACCAAAAAGGTAACATATAAATGTATTTTTAAAACTTATCAAAAAGTTACCGTTTATACAAGAGAATTAATATCTAGTCTTTAGGAAATAAATTCCTAATAAAAAAAATCAATTGACATACATGTCAATAGGTGCCTAATTAATCCTCACATGCACAATTAATCAACATTTGCATGTTTATGACAATTCAAAGTTATACCAATTAATGTCTGATAGCTTCAAAAATATGCATAAACCCCACAACCATCCATAATTAACATATATTGTCAATTAATGCAAATTGGTTGCTAACATATTTTCAAAAGTGGAAATCAAGTATATAATTTTATATCTCTCTCTCAATTTTTTCCACTACATTCCCTATAACATGCAAAGTCAATGCATAATCAAGTAACATACATGCATATTTTTTTTTTACATACTCTCTCTCTCTCTCTCTCTCACACACACACACACACACACACACACACACATATATATATATATATATATATAATCTTTCCTTGTTTGCAATTTTTGATCCTATATGTCTCCCATACGCACATATTTCTTACTTGGAACAAATATCTTTTTGTTTGTTTTACTTAAAATTCAAAAATATGTCAATGATAGGAATCAAACTCATGACCTCATGTATCAAAGTCCACTAACTTAACAACTACACCAAACACATTTCTTGTTCTTAAAATTAGTACATTGAAAATTAATGGTTTCATATGCGTATCTTTCATTCTAAAAAAAAGAAATATCTTGTAAATGATAATTTCAAATATATCAAAATTATATATCAAACTGATCGTTTCGAAAAGACCTTCGCAATGGTAATAAATATGACATCCAGTTTATCTTTTAGTAATAATTAATTCTTAATTACTTAACTTTTAGAACCGTAAAAGTTGCGGGATGTTACAGTTGTGATAGTATTTGCGGATTTGTAGGAACTACTCGCTATTGATCGATAGGTTAATTCAAGGATGCAGAAGGAGGGTGCCTTTGGTTTGTCCAGTCCCAGGGCAACTTTTATGGATGAGTGTCTGACGGAGTACTTACAAAGGGATCATGTATGTTTAATTCTTCAAATGTACCATAGTTGGTAGCGGAGAAGGGCATTTCTCCTAGCTCGACAACTTGAGTATTTTTGTGGAAATCAATTAGTGATTTCTACAGGATCTGACGATGTGGCATTAAAAGTTAATGGTGGTATGCTATCTTAAAAAGATAATTTAAACCTCAAGTATCACATTGGGAAATGAAAAAAAGCGAGCAGGTAGCATGGCTAAGTGGGCTGCTCCCAATTAGGGTGTATAATTACCTATCTAGATAAAGTTCATTTCCTTCTTTAATCTATCGACGTTGTCCCTTTCGGGAAACGATTGCTAATCCCAATCGTTGGTGATATACATTTAATACACTCAAGAGAAATTAGTGGTCGGTCATGTATGCCCGGTTTGCAAGATATTCTTGTTAAACCTAGTGTATTCCCCGCTATAGATACACTATTAGCAGGTGGTTACATACTTTGTCATAGTCGGAATCCAATTTCCAATAAGCGCCCGCGATTTTGATTGTATATTATGTATGTGTAGCGTGAGATGCAAGCATTCCACTAGATTGATATTTATTTGTATTTAGCCACTATCATAGTATCTGTATAAGTTATGCTTTCAAACTGTTGTGGGTTATTGTAAGGTAAAAGCAATCCATGTTTATGTGTGGACTAGTCTTATGATTATCCTTTTCTTTTAGAAAAGATTTGTTTAACTTTAAAATCAAGTTGGGTGTTACCTTTATACTTACTGGGTTTCTCACTCTGATTCACCAGACTGGTCTGACGTTTGTAATGCTCGGGATATACCATGTTTCATAGGTTCAGGTCATTGGATACTAAGAAGTTCAGAAGACATGCTGGAGGAGTTCAGACGTATTAATATCTATACCGATGTGTGTTGTATACGAGGACAGATTATCATAACTGTCTAGATATATTGATGTACTTTGATGATTGTAAGTATTTATTTCAAAACTCTCAATAAAGATTTATTTATGTTTTATTCTGCTGCAACGTGAGACTGTTGTTTTGGTTAGTTGGTTCTTCTTCTTTTATTCTTCTATTTCTTTCTTTCTTATCTCGCCCTCTAATCTCTTTCTACTAACTATCTGGTTTTTTCGATACTTGGATTTTGGGAAGTAATATGGGATTTATGTATTATTGCCGAAACTTGGGAGTTGAATTCCCCAAGTCGTTACATGACCCAATTAACTTGTTTAGTTTAAATTTAATCGTTTGCTTGTCTCATTTAGATAATATCAAACTACTGTTGAAATATGGAATTTTGTAGACTAGTACTTATAATTAACCAATAAATATTGAAACGTATTTGAATGTGATAACCTGATTTCTTTAAATATCACTTGGCTGTAAAACATATTAACGTTCATCGATTCAAAGAGACCGGGATTGGTTTTCTAAATGAAATCCAAATACAACTTTGTTTTGACCTAAGCGTCGATTAATTTAATGTCAAGTTGAAGACCACTAAAGATGAAGTTTATGTGTAATGACTCGCATTCTACGCATCGGGGGATCGTAGAATATTTATTTCTTTCCCGTATGAAGTCGTATGGTCATGTAACTTTGGGAAACATCCATTAGAGTCATTTCACATGCTTATGATTTTTGTCGATTTTTAAATGACCATTTTGCCCCTAATTGATCTTGTTTTGGCCATAACTTTTGATTGGAAAGGAATTCTGACCTAAAACCACTTCCATTAGATTCGTTTGATGGTTTACCTTTCCGTAGAGTGGTCATAATAGCCAAACAGACTTACCGTTTGGGAGATATGGCTGAAATAAGGTTTGGAGGGTGAAAAACTGCTTAACCGGGCCAAATCGGGTGATTAGTGAGTAGGCCCATAACCCATTTCGGGATTAGGGTTATGGGAAGGCTGAAATGAGATACAGAATCATTCCATTTCAGTTTTCTAGCCTCTACTTATCACCAAGGAACCCTAAAAATGGCCTCCAACCTCTAAATCACTTCCAAATCATCTTTTGGTCAAGGATTTGGCTTAGCAACCCCTAATCAAGGAAGATCTACCCCAAAGCAACATTGGAGCTGCTTTTTAGCATTGAGATTCACATAAAATCAGAGATTTATTTCAGATCTTAGTTTATTTGTGGCTAAGGTGAGTGATTTGCATAGTTTTACACTAATTATGGCTAGTTAAGGGTAATTAGTGCTAATTAGCGAATTTAAGCATGATAAAATTCGGGAAAAATGTTTATAAATTTCTAAATGATGTTTTATACCTATGATATGAATTTGGGTTAATTTGGTTAAGTTTTGCTAATCCTATCATTAGTTTCACCTAAACATGCTTAAGGGGAAATATGGGATTTTGGGTATGTTTGATCCATTTTAACCTATCATATTGATGTTTTGATGTTTGCGGTTGATTATACATGTTGCTATGACTGTATGAAATGCTTTGTGATTGATTTCAATAGTTAGAATGGTCGAAAACGCCGTCGAATGGCGTAAACACTTGCTGGAACAGTTTCAGAAAACAGTGCAGGGTTCGGATCGGATCGGATATGCGGCTCGGATCGGACATGCTGAACTGGGCAAGGGATTCGATCGGATCAGAACCTGACACTTGGGGAAATTGGCAAAAAGGAAGGCCACGCTAACTGAACTGGGATCGGATCGGATTAAGGAGGACGGATCGGAGCGGAAGCATGAAGACGGATCAGAGCGGAAGTATGAAGATGGATCGGATAGGAGCATGTGAAGGAAGCATGGAGACGGATCGGAGCGGAAGCACGAACTGGAGGGGGATGGCACCCGACCCGACTCGCGGAGAAATACTCGACCCGAACCGTACCAGAAGAGGACCCGACCCGAACCGATGGAGGATACCCGACCCGAACCGATGGCTTGAGGAGGAACCCGACCCGACCCAGTATTGACCAATAACCCGAGATGCAAAGGTAGTCCAATATGGGAAGTTAGAGCTCAGGATCCAGTTGGGAACCGATGAGTTCACTTCATGGTTGGACTTTGCTGCGGGACGTGTGCTAAGGAGTGTCGACGTTCATAATTTCGATTCACCACTAAAAAGGAATGATGGCTACTTATCAGTGCAGTAGGGTCATTATGACCAGAGGGCCAAGGTGATGGTAGCAAGACTACGTTATCAGTGCAGTAGGGTCATTATGACCTGAGGGGCAAGGTGATGCGTAGTAAGACTATGAGCCAGCGCAGATGGGGTGAACAACTCCATGGGGCAAGTGGACATAGTAAGGATTGGTAAGGCTATGAGCCAGCGCAGATGGGGTGAATAACTCCATGGGGCAAGTGGACATAGCAAGGAATTAGTGGCTACGTTATCAGTGCAGTGAAGCCATTTATGACTTCATGGGGCAGAGTGATCGTAGCAAGGTATGTTGGGTGATCGAAGTGGTGAACATCGTATGCTTTACGCACTGAGTGAGAGATGTGAGGATGGATGCTATGCTTGATTGTTTGCCATCATTATGACATGCACACCTCCCCCACCTCCGTATCTTTACACCGTTTGATATGGTACCTTAGAGTGCTGTACAGTATGTATTGCTAACTCTTTGGTTGCAGGTCCAGGTTCAGGTATGTTTTAGTCTACCTGTTATTGTTCACTTTAGATGCTTATCGCTCATACCAAGCTTTATGTCTGACCCAGAGTTTTATGTCTCATCTTATTACTCTGGGTGCTCACACGAGCAGACTAGAGACAGGTTAGCTGGTGATGTGCGAGTAGCTGATTCGGAGGCGGGCAGGAGGCTTCCACGTATGATATATATATATATATACACATTCTCCCTGTGTCGTTGGTGGTCGCTACTTGGGCATTAGTAGTGTACCTCATTTATCTTGCTTTTGTTTTGAGACAGTTTGAAAAGTTGTAATAAGCTATATTTTGGGTTTCCGCTGCTATGATGCTCAGTTCTGGTTTTTAGCTTATGCACTGTCTCTCCTGTTTTATGTCAAGTATGTTATTATTATATTTTGTTCTATGCGCTGTGAGACATTCTACAGGTTCTTTGTTAATTCATTTCTTTCTTCCTTTTCCTTCTGATGACCCGTTCCGTGCTAACTGGACATGTGTACAGCGCACTTTTGGAGTAAATGTCGGTTGGCGTGGGGCGGGCCGTCACACTTGGTATCAGAGCTCTAGGTTGCGTAGTTAATCTAGGGAAAGACACTAGGGAGAGATAGTACGTATACGAGAGCGCGTATTTGTGATTACTTTGGTTTTCAAGAGTTATATATGTATATACTATTAGTAGTATAAAGATGAAGTTGCACTGCACCAGCACCACTATGAGGTCGTTAATCGTTTCCCTTTTTCAGATTGACAATGAGCCGAGACACGAGGGGTGCTGGTAGAGGGACCAACCATGGGAATGCCGCTGACATGAGGACGATGTTTACTAACCTCATGAGAGACATGCTTAGAGAAGTGCAAGGGGCAGTTCCCAATCCCGGAGTTGGTGTTGGCCCAGTAGTGCAGGCGCCTAGGGTCGATTTCGCCAAATTGTGCAAAGATTACACTAATCTTGGTGGAAAGCCGTTCCACGGAACGGAGTCGGCCACAGATGTTCAAGATTGGATGGATAGCTGTGACCGTATCTTCGATGACTTGGGTCTTGAGGATGCGATGAAGAGAAGGCTAGCGTCTCGTCAGCTGCAAGGGCGAGCGATGAATTGGTGGAATGCTATTAGAACAGCTACTCCAGAAGATCAGGTTACTTGGGATCAGTTCAAGGCTCGCTTTAGCGAGAAGTTTATTCCAGCTGCCCAGAAGTCAGTGTTGTTTAAGAAGTTCTTGGAACTCAAGCAGAACGGAAGGGCAGTTTCTGATTATATTGCTGAGTTCGACACTTTGTCGAAGTATGGACTATCTCTTATCGATACTCCTGAGAAGAAGAATGAGAAGTTCATTATTGGCTTGGATGGATACTTGGGGGAAAGGCTTATCAATCACATCGATGAGACTTTTAAATCGATTGTGGGGAAAGCTTTGAGGTCAGAGAGTCTTTACCCTAAGTCAAAGACTGAGGCTGCATCTGCAGAAGGGCCAAAGCCGCAAGCAGGCGGTGGAGGCAAGAATAACCCTCAGAATAAGAGGAAGCAGGACCAATCTAAAGGTGGCCAGAAAAAGAGCAAGAAGGATGTTGAGTGCTTCAGCTGTGGTAAGAAAGGCCATTATGCTAAAGAATGTCGGGCCAAGCCAGCGGAAAGGAAGTGCTACAACTGTGGTCAAGTGGGACATCATAAGGATAAGTGTCCGCAACCTCTTAAGGAGAAGCAGATTGTGAAAGCATATGCTATTGATGTTGTTCCTTCTTCGTCGAATGCCCCAACTGCGGCGGAGAAAGGAAAGAATGTTGTTATTCATGGTATGCTTTCTATTTATGATGTACCAGTTCGAGTTTTGTTTGATACTAGGGCTTCCCGTTCCTTCATATCTAGTGACCTGGTAGATAGGTTGGGACTGGAACCCGAGATAGTCGATAGACCATTGGTTGTGACGAACCCGATTGGTGGTTCGACTAGCCTTAGCATGATTTGCAGGAATTTGGTCTTATCGAGTCGTGGATGTATGTTTGTTTGTGATTGCTTTGTTTTGGGTTTTACTGGGTATGGCATTATATTGGGAGTCGATTGGCTCCAAAGATACGGGGTGGTGGTAGACTGTGAGGGCTTTTTGGTGACAGTGAGGGCGGATGATGGGCGGAGGGTAGTGTTTGGTATTCTACCTAGTGATGGGGTTATGGCTAGTTTTGTAAATTCCCTCGACATCCCACAGGATGAGTTGTCAGATGTGCCCGTGGTTGGCCAGTATCCGGACGTCTTCGAGGAGGTGACCGGGCTTCCACCACACTGAGAGATTGAGTTCCGTATTGATTTAGTGAAAGATGCCAGACCTATAGTGATGCCACTTCGTCGTATGGCACCAAGGGAGCAGAAAGAGCTCGGGGTGCAAGTCAGCAATCTTTTGAAGAAGGGATTTATTAGAAGGAGTGTCTCCGAGTGGGGAGCACCGGTTGTGTTTGCCACTAAGGCAGATGGTTCCCTTCGTTTGTGTGTGGACTATCACGAGTTGAATAAGGTGACGAGGAAGAATAAGTATCCTCTACCGCGGATAGATGATTTGTTTGATCAACTGGAAGGAGCAAGGGTGTTCTCCCAGTTGGACCTCGCGACAGGATTTCATCAACTTCGAGTAGCAGATGAGAGTGTTCCGAAAACGGCATTTAGGACGCCGTCTGGATTTTATGAGTGGTTGGTCATGCCATTTGGGTTGACCAATGCACCAGCCTATTTTGTGGATCTTATGAATCAAGTATTCATAGATCAGTTGAATAAGTTTGTTCTTGTGTTCATGGATGATATCCTTGTTTACTCAAGGACAGAGGAGGAACACAAGGGACACTTGAGGATAGTGATGGAGGTGTTGAGGAAACACCAATTGAAAGCGAAATTCTCTAAGTGTCATTTTTGGAGAAGGGAAGTGAGATTCTTGGGTCATGTTGTTTCAGAGAGTGGTATTGCCGTGGACCCTGCGAAGGTGGCTACGGTACAGGATTGGCCTACGCCCAAGAATGCAACAGATGTGAGAAGCTTCTTGGGATTAGCTGGATATTATCGTAAGTTTATCCAGGATTTCTCCAAGATAGCAGCACCGTTGACTCAATTGACTAAGAAGAATCAGTCCTTCGTCTGGAACGGAGTGTGTGAGGATGCCTTCAAGAGTCTAAAGGAGAAGTTGACGCGTGCGCCAGTGTTAGTCATTCCTAAGGGGAATGAAGAGATGACGGTATACACGGATGCTTGTGGTACCGAACTAGGTGCAGTGTTGATGCAAGGAGGTAGGGTTGTAGCTTATGCTAGTCGACAGCTAAAGCCGCATGAGAAGAAGTATCCTACCCATGATTTGGAACTAGCAGCGATCGTGTTTGCGCTGAAGATGTGGAGACACTACCTCTTGGGAGAAAGATTTGAGTTGTTTACCGATCATAAATCGTTGAAGTATCTCTTCTCTCAGAAAGATCTGAATCTCCGTCAGCAAAGATGGTTAGAGTTCTTGGCTTCGTATGATTTTGATATCGCATATACGCCTGGGAAGGGTAATGCGGTAGCCGATGCCTTGAGTAGGAGACATGCCAGCTTAGGGGCAATGTTTCTTGAATGGAAGCAACTGGAGTATATCGCTGGGTTTGATTTCAGACCAAAGTGCGAATTGGATCCAGTCATGCTAGCTAGTTTGACGATCAGACCCACTTTAATAGAGCGGATCGGTTCCAGCCAGAGGGACGATCCTAACCTATTGGAAATCATCTTCAAGTTAGAGATGAACATCGACGGTGAGGAGATGAATGTGTATGGGCTTGATCGAGATGGATGGCTTCGGAAGAATGGAAGACTAGTTGTGCCCAACGTGAATGGTTTGAGAGATGAAGTGCTTAGGGAATGTCATCACTCAAAACTAACTATACATCCCGGTGGTAATAAGATGTATCGAGACATGAGACAGACTTACTACTGGGAAGGGATGAAAAGAGACATTGGGAAGTTTATATCCAAATGCATGAATTGCCAGCTAGTTAAAGCCGAGCAAAAGAAGCCTAGTGGGTTGTTGCAACCATTAGAAATTCCTGAATGGAAATGGGAGCAAGTTTCGATGGATTTCATTGATGGCTTACCAAGGACTAGATCGGGATACGATAGCATTTGGGTAATTGTGGATCGATTGACTAAGAGCGCAAGATTTATACCAGTCAAGTCGACCAGAACAACAGCCAAGTTGGCAGAATTGTATATGAAGTGGGTAGTGAGATTTCATGGAGTACCCAAAAGCATTGTGAGTGACCGAGACCCGTTGTTCACCAGTGGGTTTTGGAAAAGCTTACAAGAGGATCTAGGGTCAGGATTACATCTCAGTACCACATATCATCCTCAGACCGACAGTCAGACGGAGAGGGTGAATCGTATATTGAAAGATCTCTTGAGAGATTGTATATTGGATTTTGGTGGATCATGGGATGGCTATTTGCATCTAGTAGAGTTTGCATATAATAATAGCTACCAATCCAGTATCGGTATGGCCCCATATGAAGCTTTGTACGGAAGACCGTGCAACTCACCATCATGTTGGATAGAGACTAGCGAGAAGTTTGTGCTTGGACCAGATGTGGTGAGGGAAACTTCCGATAAGATTAAGATCATTCAACAACGAACGAAGGCTGCCCAAGATAGGCAGAAGAGTTATGCTGATAAGAGGAGAAGAGACTTGAAATTCTCTGTTGGTGACTTGGTGTTCGTCAAGATCTCTCCGTTAAAGAGCGTGATTCGATTTGGCAGGAGAGGCAAGTTGGCACCAAGATTTGTTGGCTCATTCCCTGTTCTTGAACTAGTCGGGAATTTGGCGTATAGAGTTGGCTTACCAGAGAAGATGGCGGGAGTTCACAATGTATTTCATGTTTCCCAACTAAGGAAGTTCGTTCACGACTCAGATATGACTATTTCACCTGATCAGTTAGAGGACTTCGAAGTAGAACCCAAGGCGGTTGGGAACCGCAAGCCGATTCTTATTGTGGGGCACGATATGAAGCAACTTCGAAGGAAGGCGGTGAAGCTAGTCAAGGTTCAGTGGGGCGAGAACGAGAATGATTGTACTTGGGAGACAAAGGAGGGCATTAGGAAGGCATATCCAGAACTCTTTGCCTGGTAAGACTTACTTCGTAATTTAGTTTTTCCGCATGCTAGGGTAGATTTGTTTTGCTTGTTTTGCATGTTTGATTGTTGTTTAATGATTGATAGGCATGCGGGACCTTTGTGTGTGTTTTGATTAGGGAATTTCGAGGGCGAAATTTCTTAAGGGGGGGAGAGTGTAATGACTCGCATTCTACGCATCGGAGGATCGTAGAATATTTATTTCTTTCCCGTATGAAGTCGTATGGTCATGTAACTTTGGGAAACATCCATTAGAGTCATTTCCCATGCTTAGATTTTTGTCGATTTTTAAATGAACATTTTGCCCCTAATTGATCTTGTTTTGGCCATAACTTTTGATTGGAAAGGAATTCTGACCTGAAACCACTTCCATTAGATTCGATTGATGGTTTACCTTTCCGTGGAGTGGTCATAATAGCCAAACAGACTTACCGTTTGGGAGATATGGCTGAAATAAGGTTTGGAGGGTGAAAACCTGCTTAACCGGGCCAAATCGGGTGATTAGTGAGTAGGCCCATAACCCATTTCGGGATTAGGGTTATGGGAAGGCTGAAATGAGATAGAGAATCATTCCATTTCAGTTTTCTAGCCTCCACTTATCACCAAGGAACCCTAAAAATGGCCTCCAACCTCTAAATCACCTCCAAATCATCTTTTGGTCAAGGATTTGGCTTAGCAACCCCTAATCAAGGAAGATCTACCCCAAAGCATCATTGGAGCTGCTGTTTAGCATTGAGATTCACATTAAATCAGAGATTTATTTCAGATCTTAGTTTATTTGTGGCTAAGGTGAGTGATTTGCATAGTTTTACACTAATTATGGCTAGTTAAGGGTAATTAGTGCTAATTAGCGAATTTAAGCATGATAAAATTCGGGAAAAATGTTTATAAATTCCTAAATGATGTTTTAGACCTCTGATATGAATTTGGGTTAATTTGGTTAAGTTTTGCTAATCCTATCATTAGTTTCACCTAAACATGCTTAAGGGGAAATATGCGATTTTGGGTATGTTTGATCCATTTTAACCTATCATATTGATGTTTTGATGTTTGTGGTTGATTATACATGTTCTATGACTGTATGAAATGCTTTGTGATTGATTTCAATAGTTAGAATGGTCGAAAACGTCGTCGAATGGCGTAAACACTTGCTGGAACAGTTTCAGAAAACAGTGCAGGGTTCGGATCAGATCGGATATGGGGCTCGGATCAGACATGTTGAACTGGGCAAGGGATTCGATCGGATCAGAACCTGACACTTGGGAAAATTGGAAAAAAGGAAGGCCACGCTAACTAAACTGGGATCGGATCGGATTAAGGAGGACGGATCGGAGCGGAAGCATGAAGACGGATCGGAGCGGAAGTATGAAGATGGATCGGATAGGAGCATGTGAAGGAAGCATGGAGACGGATCGGAGTGGAAGCACGAACTGGAGGGGGATGGCACCCGACCCGACCCAAGGAGAAATACTCGACCCGAATCATCCCAGAAGAGGACCCGACCCGAACCGATGGAGGATACCCGACCCGAACCGATGGCTTGAGGAGGAACCCGACTCAATCCGGTATTGACCAATAACCCGAGATGCAAAGGTAGTCCAATATGGGAAGTTAGAGCTCGGGATCCAGTTGGGAACCGATGAGTTCACTTCATGGTTGGACTTTGTTGCGGGACGTGTGCTAAGGAGTGTCGACGTTCATAACTTCGATTCACCACTAAAAAGGAATGATGGCTACTTATCAGTGCAGTAGGGTCATTATGACCAGCGGGGCAAGGTGATGGTAGCAAGACTACGTTATCAGTGCAGTAGGGTCATTATGACCTGAGGGGTAGGGTGATGCGTAGTAAGACTATGAGCCAGCGCAGATGGGATGAACAACTCCATGGGGCAAGTGGACATAGTAAGGATTGGTAAGGCTATGAGCCAGCGCAGATGGGGTGAATAACTCCATGGGGCAAGTGGACATAGCAAGGAATTAGTGGCTACGTTATCAGTGCAGTGAAGCCATTTATGACTTCATGGGGCAGAGTGATCGTAGCAAGGTATGTTGGGTGATCGAAGTGGTGAACATCGTATGCTTTACGCACTGAGTGAGAGATGTGAGGATGGATGCTATGCTTGATTGTTTGCCATCATTATGACATGCACACCTCCCCCACCTCTGTATCTTTACACCGTTTGATATGGTACCTTAGAGTGTTGTACAGTAGATAGTGCTAACTCTTTAGTTGCAGGTCCAGGTTCAGGTATGTTTTAGTCTACCTGTTATTGTTCACTTTAGATGCTTATCGCTCATACCAGGCTTTATATCTGACCCAGAGTTTTATGTCTCCTCTTATTACTCTGGGTGCTCACACGAGCAGACTAGAGACATGTTAGCTGGTGATGCGCGAGTAGCTGATTCGGAGGCGGGCAGGAGGCTTCCACGTATGATATATATATATATATATATATATATATATATATATATACACACACACACACACACATTCTCCCTGTGTCGTTGGTGGTCGCTACTTGGGCATTAGTAGTGTACCTCATTTATCTTGCTTTTGTTTTGAGACAGTTTGAAAAGTTGTAATAAGCTATATTTTGGGTTTCCGCTGCTATGATGCTCAGTTCTGGTTTTTAGCTTATGCACTGTCTCTCCTGTTTTATGTCAAGTATGTTATTATTATATTTTGTTCTATGCGCTGTGAGACATTCTACAGGTTCTTTGTTAATTCATTTCTTTCTTCCTTTTCCTTCTGACGACCCGTTCCGTGCTAACTGGACATGTGTACAGCGCACTTTTGGAGTAAATGTTGGTTGGCGCGGGGCGGGCCGTCACATTATGCAAGGGTGGTTCTGTCGATCCTAGGTAGAAATTACCTAAGATGGATTTAAAGACAATGCCTTCGGTTTGTCTAGTCTCTGGGCAACTTGTATGGATGAATGTCTGACAGAGTATACCTAATAGATCATACAATTGATCTCTTCAAACTATGTTTGGTGGCAGAGGAATTCGTTTCTCTTAGCTTTATACCTGTGGTTTTGGGGAAATCAATTTGTAATATTGATGGATTTGACGATGTGGCATTCAAAGTAAATGAAGATGTGATATATCTAAAGGTAAGTTTTGACCTCAAGCCTCACAACCGGGAAATGACAAAAAATCGGACAGGCAGCATGGCTAAGTGGGTCTCTCCCAATTAGGGTGCATTATCACCATCTAAAGAAATTACCATTTGTGATTCTTTCGCTTCTGTATCTCCCGGGAATGGTTATGTTGGTACCAACCGTAAGGTGATAACATATTCAATACACTTAAGAGAAATGAGTGGTCAGTCATGTGTGGCCGGGTTGCAAGATGTTCTTGTTGAACCCAGTGTATTCCCTTCTAGAGATACAATATAAGAAGGTGGTTTCATATCATGTCATAGTCGGAATCAGATCTCCAATAAGTACCTGCGGTTTTGATTGTATACTATATATGTAGAGCATGAGATGCAAGTTGTAACGACCTGGATTTCTCGGTTGTTTAAATTTGAATTTTTAAATCTGTTTTAAATATCTTAATTGGAATATTAATGGATTTTAATATAAAATTCGTTTATAAGTATGAAGTTTGAACGTTATAATTTATATAATTTAAAATGAGTTTGAAATGGCACAGTAATTCATAATATTGAGTTTTGAACTTCAGTTGGATATACAAGATCCGATATAAGTCGGAATTCTGTGAAACAAGAAACATTTGAATCTTGTTGATTATAATTTTCATATAAAAGAGAAAAATGGATATTTTAGTTTATAAATTATTAGTTATGTCCAAATAAAATTTTAAAATAGTCGCTATGGAAATCGTTAATAAATGATAACGTATATTTAATAAATTTATAATGGTTTTTTTATAATTTGGATAACGTTTAACTCGAAATTAATGATATTGAGTTGTATAATTTATATCTGAAGCTATATGGTAATTTTACTTGGATATTTACAATAAAAAGAGTTTATTATTATTTAATTGATTTAATCTGGAATTTATTTATATTTATTCAACATTTTATAAGCATTAAAAATACCCATTTTTTCAAACGGTCTCGGTTTTCGATGAAATTAATTTATTGGAACCATAACATTAAATTATCAAATGATATAAAATTTCGTGGAAAACCGATGTTGTATGCGACTTCGGTAGCCGTAAATGCCTCATTTTTTATTTAATTGTTCATATTATTTTGGCCAATTTAGACAGGGGTAACTTTAAAGGAATAAATGACTGGCCAAAAGAACTCCGATTTAGCAAAACAAATTTCATTGGATCCGTAAAGAAAAGGACTAGTAGAATTTCAAAGTTTCAAGTTGATTGGATTTATTTTGTGATCATGGAAAATTTAAACACGTGATTTTTCACCTGTGAATTATAAAGGGATTTTTACAAATGACTTCGGAATTGGACGAAACCTATCCCATCATGTCTGGAATATTTTTTCATGTTAAGATTAGGAGTTTCATCTCGATCGGAGATCGTACGTGGCTATTTTATTGCAATACTTCATCATAAGTTTCGATATAATATAATAAATATTATCTGCCCACTTATTAATAGATGCAACAGTTCGGTCAAATCCTAAAAATGGATCACGCATGGTCAACCTTGTATAAGCCGCCACCCTAACTTGTGAACGGCCAGGAAGCACTACTAAAACTTGCCCATTTTTCTCCTAATCTATCAATTAAAATCAAAATTTTCCAACTATGAATACTTCAAGCATGGCGAGAGCTTGTAAATGTATGGTGTTATTGGGTAAATTGTGTCGAGGCGGTCAGAACTGAACGCGAGGTGGCCGGCGATTTCAGGCGTTTTGTCGGAGGTTGGGAGCATTTGGCAAGTTGAGGTTTCCGTCGAAGGACGGGGAGGTTAAGGCAGTGGTTCGGGTGCTAATGGATGATCGTCTGATGGGCGCTGCAAGGATCTTGGTGAAGGCAGGGTGCATGGTTACCGGTGAAGATGATTCAAACGAAGGATGGCTGGCCTGTATGTTTGCTCCAATCGAAAGTAGCCAAATTAAGTTAGGCTAACTAAATAATAAATTATATTTTAATTATTTAAAACCGATTGTTTTTTTACCAGGGCTGCGTGGTGTACTAATTGGTTATGTGGGTTTGTGACGACCCCAAAACCCCGTACGACGGTGGCAAGGGTAATCTTTGGAATATAACACATAAACAGATAACATCAGAACATAAATAAATAAATACACCAGATAATGTACAACAGACTATACTGGATAAACATAATCATCAGAGTTACACAATATACAGGATCATATTTAGTATAAAATACAGTTCAGCTATACATAAATGTCTACAACGGAAAAAAAAACATAATATGTACAATAGGAGCTGAACAGCATAAAAAGAGATAAATGATAGAATCCATCTTCAGCTCCAGCTATCCAGAAAGATCCAGCTAAAACCCGAATACTAGAATGCCCATGTAGAAAAAGGGGCACCCGAGTTTGCAAGTAAAACAAACTACGAGTCAGTCATGGGACTGGTATGAGAAATCTACTTAACTGGTTAACCAATAATAACAAGGCAAATCATAGGACCACGCCACTTTCGCGAAACGGGTTTACTCCAGTGATTACCAGTGCTTTAAAAACAAGTAAACCTTTTAAACATCGCAATGCTTTTTATAAAAATGAAGCTATTATAACACTTAGTTCCCATCACACAATGCAACGCAAACCGGAGGATAGAGTTTTACCTTATAATGGCCAAAATATGCTTGATACGAGCAAAAAAATCATTTGATATTATTATTAGTGTTTATATGTTTCAAAATCAATTTCAATCATAAATATCAATCACAGACGGCATGGGTACCATATATCATGTCGCCATATATATACAATCAAAACTGCACGGTGTCGTATTTGGAAATTGAATTTCCATCATGAACTAAGGCAAAAGATAGTCCTTACCGAATTCGAGACAATCTAGCCCATGTCTCCGGAACAGCCGCAACTGCCCCTTGGATCATCAGGGCCGGTACACCGATGTGGATTATTATGCCTGAACACTGCGTTCCCCCGCCCTTTGGGGCGTAAATGAGTCCTATGACTCCATCGGCTCCACATAGTCACCGATATATCCGAGGCACCTCGTAATAGCAAAAACCACACAGGTGAAAATAATATAAATGTCAGGGCTGGTAGGTCACTGACACCACCCTAGCTAGAAGGAAATGCATGCCCTCCCTGAGGTCCTCTCCCGTTTCTGGTTCATACCGGGGTGTGAGGCTCGCGAATCAACGTTATACACAAAGCTCTGCCACACAGGTCGTGCTTCAATCATCAACCACAAGACTTTGCTTTTCAACAGAAGCCTTGATCATCTGCCACTTAGGCATGCCACACAGGCAATTCACTCTATGTGACTGATTTCTATCGATATATAACCCCTGAGCTCGTACGTCTCAGAGAAGGGCGTTATGCAAGAGAATGAATTCTCCGCCGCTAAACAGATATACATTTAATAGAGATCAATCAGCACAGAACAAAATCCAATGTCAGACACACAGTCCATTTACAAGTTCGTTCTGGGTCTAAACGAAACCGGAGGCACCATATACCTCGCATATCCATCGATCTCCAAGTACGTCTGGACGATCACCACTTATTATCTATATTTCGGGATGCCTCCCAATCATGACATCAGTAATCAACCAACCGAGGTGAAGATCTCCAGTCTTCAACCACCGTCTTCATCATCGACTTCTTATCGCCGATCAATTATTTGAAATGAGATTTAACTCAGCCTTTTCAATTAATTCACGTATATTTAGAATTTAAATCAATTCATTCCAATGGTTAAATTATTCGACATCAATAATTCTGTTCTTAATTGTAATTTTCACGCCAAACACATTCAACCATCAAATATCCAATAAACCGGGTAAATTCGGTTTATTTCCATTTCATATCGTTTATAATATTTTATAACGATTTATCACTATTTTTATTCACTTAAAAATAGTCAATTCATTCAAACGGCGCTTCAGGCCATAACGCGGCCGTAGCGCTGTTTTTCTTCAGATTTGATTTACACATGTCTGAAAACCAAACTGTTGGATCTTCACAAATTTTATATCATTAGAAAGATCTTTTCAAAACGAATCCAACGGTTTCAGTTTTGGGAAAATCCGACGGTCGGATCTCCCGGTACAATCGTTTGAAGTTTCGATTTCAAAATACGAACCGCAGCAACGTTATTCGATTTAATTTAATTATATTTATATATATATAATCGATTCTGGCGCTAATTTTCTTCAGATTTGAATTAAACATTCCAGACAATCCAACCGTTGGATCTTCACAAAGCGGGTGTCGTTGGAAAGATATTTCCAAAACGAACCCAACGGTTTCGGTTTCGGGAAAATCCGATGGTCGGATCTCCCGCACTAATCATTTGAAATCACGGTTTCCAAACACGAACTACAACTTCGTTATTCAATTTATTTTATTTATGTATATATAAATATAAATATAATTCATTCTTCGCTTTCAAAACCATACTCACTTTGTATATTTGATAAAAATGATATTTTTATCCAACAGATATTTATTTCGACACATCACCATTTTCAACACTTCATATTTCGCATAAAAATGATATTTTTAGCGAACAAAAATATCTTTCAACTGATGACTATTTTATTTAGTTCACACACCGGTTAAAAGTAATATTCATAGCAAACAAATATTTATTTTAAACTTGTGTATTTTTAGCGAGTCGTTTACATGATAAAAATGATTTTTTTATCATCAAAAATATTTATTCAACACATGAATATTTTTAGCACTTCATATTCACAATAAAAATGTAGATTTTTTTTCAATCAATATATTCAACACATCAATGTTTTCGACTTCACACATACGATAAAAATATGATTTTTATCATTCTATTCCTTTATTCAACACATGAATTTTTCTATAGTTCATATATATAATAAAAATGTGATTTTTATTGTAAAACAATTTATTTCAAAACATTATTATTTTATATAGTTTATATATATCATAAAGATGTGATTTTTTTATGTAAAAAAATTTATTTCAAAACATGATTATTTTATATAGTTTTTATATAAGGTAAAAATGTTATTTTTGGTGTTAAAACAATTTATTTAAAAGACTAATATTTTATATAGTCTATATATATGATAAAAATATTATTTTTATTTTTCAAAGAATTTATTCAATACATGAACTTCATTCAACACAAGAATTTCTATTCAACACATGAATTTTATTTCAACACATGAATTTTATTCTACATATGAATTTTATTCAACACATGAATTTTATTCAACACATGAATTTTATTTCAACACATGAATTTTATTCAACACATGAATTTGAATCACACACAGAAATATTTCAGAAAATTTCGGCAGCATAACGGCAGGGTAATTAAAACCGGCACCGTCCCTAGTACGGCTCCTCGCTCTACCTTAAAGCCTCGCAGCTTTTGACAATGGGGATTTTCAATATCTTGTTCGTACGCAGACGAATTTTCTCATATACTAATCCTATTGGGATTTCAACCACAATCAATCATTTCAAATCAACCATTCATGATATTCACCAAATTTTCACATCAACCAATAATCCAAACAATATCACAACCAATATATATCGTCCATGGTCTGTGGACGAGGGGAGTATATATATATATATATATATATATATATATACGTGTATACCTATATTTCGATTTTATTTCAATATCATTTCAATTTATTTCAACGCGTATATCACTTTTACAACGCATATATAACTTATACATCGAACATACAACTTATACAACGCTTATACATGTGGTGTACAATGCTTATATAACTCATACTTCGACTATATAATTTATACATCATTGTTTCCATATCATTTATAGTTCAGAAATATCACATTGGGTTCCACTCCACCAAAAATTGTAGAAGGCTCAAAAAATATCCGGTCACTTCTAGAATGTAGAAGATGTCCACACGAGTCCACTGCCTTTTATTTCACTGGATTTTGACCACATAGCAAAAAGATGTGATTTTTAGAAGTTTGCAACGCTTTTAAGCGCGATATACAGTTTAAATTAATTAAACCCATACCTTTCAGTATTCGTTCAAAACTAGGGATTGATTTTTCTTGCAAACGGTGTAGGGGTTGGACGATCGGACGGTGCAGCAGTGAAGGGGGAGGAGGGGCGCACGTGCGCCGACGGTGGGGCCCAGTGCAGTGGCCTGTGCTGGCGTCGACGGTGAGTTGAAGCGCCGGACTTCGTGGAGGTGATTCTCCTTCTACTGGCGACGAAACTGGTGGTGGTGGGTATGGATTTAAAGCTCTCGCCGAGCTCTTCAAAAAGTTCCAAAGAACATATACCTAATTTTGCGTGTAGGAGGAGGAATGGAGGAGAGAAGGTAAGGAGCGACTTCCACCTTTAATCGTAGCGGGGAGAGAGAAAACATGGTTGTTTATATTTTTTTATTTAATGAAAGAAAAAACGTGATTAGTCGATATTTATAATAATTTAAAAATTAGGGTTTTCTTCCACGAACTCCAAACCAAACCCAACGACTGTCGCCCCTAGCTAAATACCCCCATCCCGAACACAATGGGATATGTTTCGTAGGCCCATTCGACTGTTTCAGTCAGTTTCTCTTTCAAATTAAAATATAGAACATTCAATATTTAATGTGAACGTACAATTCAATTTGCCGGGGCCACATACTGATCCCAAAAATTCCAGAAAAATAAATCTAGCTATGTTTTGACGATACGGTCCCAACAAAACTAGTTTTGTCAAATTTTGAGATCGCTTGAAAAATGGCCATTTTCTGGTCTATCCAATTTAACAAAAATCGACCAAACACATTTTCCTTTGCCACGCTCACATATTAACTTCAAAAATTATGAAATTTGAAAACTAGAAATAATTTGACATCCCGGATCCAACAAAAGTGGTTTCGTCGAATTTTGAGATCGTTTGCAAAATGCCTATTTTCAAGGGCTATATAAACTCTGTAGCGACCTTTCTGAAAATTTATTTGGCCATAACTTTTGATTCCCGCTATGAAACTTTTGATTTTTCAGATTCGTTAAAAATATATTTATAAACAGATTTAAATATTTTCGGTTTCACTAAAATCCGTTTTATTTTGCACCCGGTACAGTCAGTCAAAGTTCGAACTCAGATTTTGAAACTGCCGCGCCATTTCAGGTCTTGTTTATAATTAAAAATAATTATATTTATTTTCAAACGTCGATTCAAACATACTTTTCATCGTTATTATTTAAAATAATTTATTTAAAATCCACTAAAATAGCCGAATTAAAAATTTTAAATTGGCTCAGATTTTCCGGGTTGTTACAGGGTTCCGATCTATATCAGGAGCACAAAGACAGAGGAAAGAGAAAGAAAACTATCGGCCATTTTCTCTAAGTAACGTGATTACTTTTAATCAAGACTATACTTAAGAAGTTAAGTATTGGTATTAAAATATTATTACTGGATAATCATATATTATTATAAATGGGTGCAGGGTTTTTCAAACGAAACAGTAAAGGAACTGGGAAGGGTAATAATCGGTTCAGAAAAAAGAAAGACAGAAGCTAATCGGCCATATGAATTAATTGCAGAAGTAATTTAGTTTAATATAAAATTGGATTTAGAAAAATTATTATGTTAATATTAAATCGTATAACTTGTAATTGATGGGTAACTTGCATACATTAGCAGAATTGAATGAAACAAACAACGTTGGAACTATATTGACAAGTATTATACTTTAGAGCTAATCTGGACGGAGCTAAAGACTACTAGAAATTTTAAATAAATTAAATGTTGGTTTATTTAATTAAAATGAACCGTTTTAACAATGGAATAGAATCAAGGTGAGTTAAGCTCACTCAGTTCTTCCACTTATTTTATATAAATCGGGTTTTATATTTGTGTGCTATGATTGCTAATGGTTGATTGTTTGTTAATTAATTATATATTCATATGTTGATTAGATCGATGAAATTAATCATTGTTTAATTTCAGTGAAAATCCAAATCGTTATTCTAACGATTGGACCCAATGGAGGTAACTTACCTTTTTGGTCACGTTTATAAAATAAACATGTTAAAGTTAATGAATTGTTTGAATTGTTTTGTTAATATTAAATAAATTGGTTGATATTAAATAATCATTATTGACTATTATTGAAATAATCAGTTAAATTGAATTGAATCAACTTATGTAAGATAACCTATTTGGATACAGGGAAGAACAAGTTGGAGGGATCTAACTGGATTCCTCAAATATATTAAATATTGTTTATTTTCGTATTATCACTATATGAACTGCTGATTGGATGATTGAATTGGTTGTTGACCATTGATTAGAAATTCAACATTTGTTTTGTTTTAACCAATAAGCAGTATTGGTTGAGTATTGGCAGTATATGGCCAAGAAATCAATCGTTTTCTAAATATTGATTTACCGTCAGGTGAATCAATAGAAGTGAAGTTAAAAAAAAATATTTCATAACTGAAGATAGATTTTTAAACAAATTATTTTAAATGAAAGTTATTAATAGGAAATAAATGTTTATTATTAAATTTATAAGTTAGTATTAAATGATTTTATAAAGCAAATTCTTTGTTAAGAAGATTAATAAGCTAATGAGCAGGAATTAACCTAACAGTTAAGAATTAGATAATTGTTTTTAAGAAAAAATTAAATGAAATTATTTAAATTAATTGTATTATTAATTAATTTAAGGGAAGGACTGTAATTGGAATTGGTTAACGAATTAATCATGGTTTGAGTTGACTAATTCAACTAAATTACTTGGAATTGGTTATTTGATTAATTTACTTTTAATTAATCTAATGAAATATTTTAACAAATATTTGTTTTAAATTTAATAATATTTTAAAAATTGATCGAAGTTGAATTGAAATCTAATTGAAGGAGTTTTATGAGCGAGTTTTATATTAAAACTCGAATTTTTATAGCGAAGCTATAAAAGGGATTTTAAGCAAAACGATAGCTTAAATTATGTTTACTTAATTTTTGGATTAAGTCAAAAGGAATTTGAGATTAAAAAAAGGTTAATATTAAACCAGAGTTATATAAACAAGGTTTATAAAAAGCGGTGAGGTGTTACATCGTTAATTCTAATTTAACGTTACTTAATAATGAAATGAAGTAAATCAAGGAAATTAAAATAAGATTTTCAAAGTAGGAAGTTGAATGGATTAGAAAAATAGATTATTAAAAGTGAATTTGGTAAAGGAGCTAGTAATAAGATTTTGTAATAAAATCCAAAGTTATAAAATGAATTGTTTAAAGAAATAGAAGTTAAAAGAAGATGTTTTAGTAGGCAATTATGTAATCAATGAATTATGAAATAACAGTTGTATTTGAAAATGAGATTTTCAAATATAAGAAATAGATTATACAATAATGGTTTAAGTAAAATAGTTAAATGGGATTTGATTTGATATTAGAATAAATATCAGTTTTTGAATTACAACTTGAATGACTTCAGGATTATCTGAGGATGATATTAGTTTGTAATGGGAATGATTTTAAGAATAATTTATTGTTTCCACGTGATAAAAAATAACACAATGTTAATTGCAAGATTTAAGAATATATTATGAGATTTCAAAAGTAACGAAAATGGGAAGATTTGAGAATATATATATATATATAATAAATTTCCCAAAGTAAAAAAATAAAAAGGAGGTTGCATGAAAATATAACGATATTTCGATGTAAAAGGAATTGAAAAGTGGAGTTTTAGAATGGGTTATTCTAAAATAACTAGGATTGATTATTGTTGAAACAAAAGAGATTTCGTAACATTATTTTACTAATGATAAGTGAAATTGATTTTCCCAATTATAGATAATGAGTAATGATGTAGCAACTATTTTGAAAATGATAGTAAAATAAAAAATTGGATATGATTATAGGATATTTTCCGAAGTATTAAATTAAAGTAGTTTTGAAAATAATCTTATGTTAGATCAGAAGTGAAAAATTATATTCATAATATGTGAAAGATTTTAGAGCTATTAATTAAACGTTCGTTAATTGTTTTGAATTTAAGAGGCCAAGTAATGCCTAGTACTGAACCAATGAATTCATTTTTATTTTCATGATTGTTCATTTGATTGTTAAATAACCGACTATCAAATATGGCCAATACGATTGTTGATACAGAAAGACGTGGATCGAATTTATATTAGAAAATCATTCCGACCAGCAAATACGTGGAAAATGCTGATTGAAGACGGAGCAATTGAAGATCGTGGATCTTCATGAGCAGAAGAACTACTTGTTGAATTTCTCTAGTTTTCTCCTAGAGATTTTTAGCAGTGATTCCGTCATGATTGGAATCTTCAGATTGCAACGACTGCTCGCTACTGATCTATGGGATGATACCTAGGATGTGGTAGGAGGGTACCTTCGGTTCATCCTGTTCTTGGATGACTTGTATGGACGAATGTATGACAGAGTTTTTTTTGAAAGTTAAGCGCAAATTTTATTAATCACCAAAATATTTACATTACATATATCAGCATATATAAGTATGCTATGATATATAACCATCCTTCTCTATACCCTTCAAAATCACTAATACTCACTCGCTAACTACAAGTGACAGAGTATTTCTTAAGAATCACGTACATTGAATTTTACAGACATACTTCTTTTGGTGATAGCTAGCACCCAGGTATTTTTATGGGCGTCAATTAGTGATTTAGCAGATCTGATAATGTGGCATTCAAAGTGAATGGTGGCCAGATGTTCTAAAAAGTAAGTATAACCTCAAGCCTCATCAACTGGGAAATGGCTTAAAATCGGGTAGGTCGCATGGCTATATGGGTCACACCCATTGAAAGGGTATATCATTACCTGATCTGGAGATATTAAATGCCTTATGTTGTCCGTTTTTATTTTTGTAGGCTTTCAGCGGTTGGTTGGTCCCAACCATGGTAATGGTAAATTCAGTACTCTCAAGCGAAGTGAGGGGTTGATCATGTTTAGTCTGGGTTGCAAGATGTTCTGGGTTAACCCAAATGTATGCATCTCCAGAGGTACATTGTCGGAAAGGTGGTTGCCCATACCTTGCCATGGAAATCCATTCTCCAATAAGCACACGCGATTTTGTTTGTATACTATGTATCTGGAGCGTGAGATGGAGCGTGAGATGCAAGAGTTCAGCTAGATTAATATTTATATACATTTAGACACTATTATAATATCAGAAAAGATATTGATTTCTAAAATGTATTGGATTATCGTATGGTAAAAATCGTCTGTATTTATGTGTGGATTTGGTCTTACGTTTATCCTTTTCTTTCAAAAAGATTTTAACTTTAAAATCAAATTGGATAACACCCTTAAACTTAGTGGGTGTCCTACTATGGTTCACCAGACTGATCCAGCGTTTGTAATGCTCGGATTAGACCGAGTTTTACAAGTTCAGGTTATCTGATGCTGTGAAGATACGAGCCGGAAGAGTTCAGATGTATGATATTATATAATATATTTCTGTTGTGTGTTGTATATGAGGAAAGGTTGTTATAACTGTCTAGATGTGAGATGTACTCTTATGATTGTATGTATTTTCCAAGCTCTCAGTAAAAATTTATTTCTATATTATATTTTGTTCCGCTGTGATGTGAGTCTCTGATTCTGTGTTGGTTCTTCTTCTTTTTCTTCTATTTTAATATTTCTTTCTTATCTCACCCTCTAATTTCTTTCTATTTGCATCTGGGTTTTTGGTGCATTTTGGGCTGGACTTGTGTTATTTGGTTAGCTTAAAAGGTATTGAAAATTTATGTCGCTACATTTGGTATCAGAGCTATTGGTTTAGTAATAACCTTGGCTCTATGGCGTAACTCAGCAGAAATGGGGTTAGTAATAACCGTAGATTGAGTTTGAGTTTATATATGAGAGCATATTTGTAGATTTTATATACAAATGTTTTGTATTATGTTGTTTGATCGGTTCAAGTGTTGAGAAGCATTGAACTAGCAAATGGACACGATATTGTTTTGTAAAGAGGGTAAATGAAATAATTTAACCCAAATTATATTTTTGTATAGTAAAGAAATACATTTATGAAATTATTGAGATATTATGTGTTGATTGATTTGAATGAATTCATGTTGGATTAAAATTTGAATTAGAACTTAAATTGGTTAAGTGAAATTAAATTAAGAAATGATTTTAGTTAAATAGAGTAAATTTGAATTTGGAAATTAACTGAATAATAACTGAATAAGAATCAATCGAATATTAACCGATTGATGTTCAAACATGTTATACCAAAGTAAATGTTAATACTGAATATAAATTCAATCGATTTAATTAAAATGGCCGTGCATTGGTTGTTGATTGATTATTGATTGGGAATTATACTAGTTGAAAATAAATTCATTAATAGTTTAATAATAAGTTAAATGAATTGGAAACCATGAGAAATGAATTCCAATACTATAAATTGGAATGAAACTCCATGTGAATTAAAATTAATGATTTAACCCTGTATTTGCGAGTGAGTTAATACTTCATGGATAATTTTGGAGATTGGTGTAGTTATACTAGTTGATTAGTGAAATATTATTTAATAATTTCATATATATGTTACTTATATGTTGAATTGAGTGAGTACAGGTCACAGATAACTATCAAAATTGATTTTGGTTGCGTAGATTGCATGTAAATAGACCAAGTATGCTCAATAGCGCTCATAAAAGGTACGCCTACGCAAAAATACAAATTTTGGTTCTTGAATCTTTTTTCCGAACGTGCGAGTCGATGTATATATTATTTTTGAAAAGTGTTATTAACAATAATGAATTAGTTTTTGATTTAAAATAAATTGGATTTTAGAGAAAAATAATGGGTTTGTAACATCTTTCCTACCTTAGCAATTTCGAGGACGAAATTCTTTTAAAGGGAGAAGAATGTAACATCCAGATTTCTTAGTTATTTAAATTTGAATATTTTAATCTGTTTTAAATACTTTAATTGGAATATTAATGGATTCTAATATTAAATTCGTTTATAAGAACGAAGTTTGAACGTTATAACTTATATAATTTAAAACAAGTTCGAAATGGCATGGTAGTTCGTAATATTGAGTTTTAAACTTCAATTGGATATACAAGATCCGATATAAGTCGAAATTATGTGAAACAAGAAACGTTTGAATCTTGTTGATTATAATTTTCATATAAAAGGGAAAAATCGAGATTTCAATTTAGATTGTTAGTTATGCCCAAATCAAATTTTAAAATAGTCGCCATGGAAATCGTTAATAAATGATAACGTTTATTTAATAAATATATAATGGTTTTTATATAAATTGGATAACGTTTAACTCAAAATTGATGATATTGAGTGGTATAATTTATATCTGAACCTATATGATAATTTTATTTGAATATTTGCGAAAAAAACAATTTAGTATTATTTGAGTTAATTTGGAATTTAGTTATGTTTATTCGATATTTTATAAGCGTTAAAAATAGCCATTTTCTCAAACAGTCTCGATTTTTGATGAAGTTAGCTTTACTGGAACCTTAACGTTAAATTATTGTATGATATTAAATTTCGTGGCAAACCGATGTCGTATGCGACTTCAGTAGCCATAAATGCCTCTATTTTTATTTAATCGTTTATATTTTTTGGCTAATTTAGGTAGGGGTAACTTTATAGAAATAAACGACTGGCCAAATGAACTCCGATTTTAATGAAACAAATTTCATTGGATCCGTAAGGAAAAGGACTAGTAGAATTTCAAAATTTCAAGTTGATTGGATTTATTTTGTGATCATGGAAAATTTGAAAGTGTTATTTTTAACTTGTGAATTATAAAGGGATTTTTACAAACGACATCGAAACATCGTGTCCGGAATATTTTTTTTATGCTAGGATTAGGAGTTTCATCTCGATCGGAGATCGTACGTGGCTATTTTAACATGATACTTCATCAGTAAGTTTTAACATAATATAATAATAATATATTATCCCCCCCACTAATAAATAGATGCAGCGGTTCGATCTAACCCCAAAAATGGGTCACACATGGTCAACCTTGTATAAGCTGCCACCCCAACTTCTGAACGGCCAGAAAGCTCCACTAAAACTTTCCCATTTTTCTCTTAAT
This sequence comes from Allium sativum, assembly GCA_030737875.1. Lineage (NCBI taxonomy): Eukaryota > Viridiplantae > Streptophyta > Magnoliopsida > Asparagales > Amaryllidaceae > Allium > Allium sativum. The sequence goes on along the minus strand of CM060912.1, from coordinate 554,359,036 downwards.
CTATCAATTAAAATCAAAACTTTCCAACTATGAGTATTTCGAGCATGGCGAGAGCTTGTAAATGTATGTTGGTGGTTGTGTAAATTGTGCGAGGCATTCAGAATTAAACGCGAGGTGGCCGGCTGTTTCAGGCATTTTGTCGGAGGTTGGGAGCATTTGGCAAGTCGAGGTTTCCGTCGAAGGACATGGGGATTAAGGCAGTGGTTCGGGTGATAATGGATGACCGTCTGATGGCAGACGATGGGTGCAACAAGGGTTTTGGTGAAGACAGGGTGCGTGGTTACTGGTGAAGATGATTCGAACGAAGGATGGCTGGCCTATATGTCTGCTCTAATCAAAGGTATTTAGTATAAATTAGGCTAATTAAACAATTAATTATAATTTAATTATTTAAAATCGATTTTTTTTACCTAGGGCTGTGTGGTATACAGATTGGTTACGTGGGATTCAATCCATATAAGAAGCACAGAGACAAAGGAAAGAGAAAGAAAATAGTCAGCAAAATTCCCTAAGTAACGTGATTATTTTTAATCTAGATATTACTTAATATGTTAAGTATTGATTTTAAAACATTATAACTGGATAATCGTATATTATTATAAATGGGTGCAGGATTTTTCAAATGAATTAGTAAAGGAACTAGGAAGGGTAACAATCAGTTCAGAAACAAAGAAAGGCAGAAGCTAATCGGTCTGATGAATTAATTGCAGAAGTAATTAAGTTTAATATAAAAATGGATTTAGAAAAATTATTATATTAATATTAAATCAAATAAATTGTAATTGATGGGTAACCCACATGTATTAATACAATTGAACGGAACAAACAACGTTGGAACTATATTGACAAGTATTATATTATGGAGCTGATCTAGATGGAGCTGAAGACGGTTAGCTAGTTTAATTTATTTAAAACGAACCGTTTTAACAATGGAATCGAATCAAGGTAAGTTAAACTCATTCATTTCTTCCTACTTATATTTTATATAAGTCAGGTTTTATAATTGTGTGCTATGATTGCTAATGGTTGATTGTTTGTTAATTATATATTCAAACATTGATTAAATCAATGAAATTAAACGTTGTTTAATTTCAATGAGAATCCAAATCGTTATTTTAACGATTGGACCCAATGGAGGTAACTTACCTTGTTGGTCAAGCTTATAAAATGAACATGTTAAATTTAATTAAATGTTTGAATTGTTTTGTTAATGTAAATAAATTTGTTGATGTTAAATAGTCGTTATTTACTATTATAAAAATAATCAGTTAAATTGAATTGAACCAATTTATGTGAGATAGCCTATTTGGATACAGGGAAGAACAGGTTGGAGGGATCCAATTGGATTTCTCAAATATATTATATATTGTTTATTTTCATATAATCACTGTATGAACTGTTCTGATTGGATGATTGATTTAGTTGTTGACCGTTGACTGGAAATTCAACATTTATTTTGTTTTAACCAATAGGCAGTATTGGTTGAGTATTGACAGTATGTGGCCTATAAATCAATCATTTTCTAAATATTAATTTACCATTAGGTAAATCAATAAAAGTGAAATTAAAAAAATTATTTTATAACTGAAGATAGATTTTTAAATATTATCTTAAATGAAAGTTATTAAAAGAAAATAAATATTTATTATTTAAATTTATAAGTAAGTATTAAACAATTTTATAAAGCAAAATTTTTATTAAGAAGATTTATAAGAAAATGAGTAGGAATTAACCTAATGGTTAAGAATTGGATAATCATTTTTAAGAAATAGTTAAATGAAATTATTTAATTTAATTATATTATTAATTAATTTAAAGGAATGACTGTAATTGGAATTGGTTAACAAATTAACCATGGTTTGAGTTGACTAAGTCAACTAAATTAATTGGAATTGGCTATTTGATTAATTTACTTTTAATTAATCTACTGAAATAATTTAACAAATATTTTTTTTAATTTTAATAAGATTTTAAAAAGTGATCGAAGTTGAAATGAAATCTAACTGACTTGTGAAAGGAGTTTTATGAACGGGTTTTATAGTAAAACTCGATTTTTATAACGAAATTATAAAAAGGATTTTAAAGCAAATACAATAGATTAAATTATGTTTACTTAATATTTGGATTAATTCAAAAGGGAATTGAGATTAATAAAAAGGTTTATATTAAACCAAAGTTATATAAGCAAGGTTTATAAAAAGCGATGAGGTGTTACAATGTTAATTTTAATTTAACGTTACTTAATAATGAAATGAAGTAAAATTGAGGAAATTGAAATAAGATTTTCAAAGCAGGAAATGGTTGAATAGATTAGAAAAAGGGATTGTTAAAAGTGAATTTGGTAAAGGAGCTAGTAATAAGATTTTGTAATAAAATCCAAGTTATATAATGAATTGTCTAAAGAAATAGAAGTTAAAAGCAGATGTTTTAGTGGGCAATTGCGTAATCAATGAATTATGAAATAATAGTTGTATTTGAAAAGGAGATTTTCAAATATAAGAAATGGATTATACAATAATAGTTTAAGTAAAATAGTTAAATGGGACTTGGTTTGATATTAGAATAAATATCGGTTTTTGAATTACAACTCATATTTGTTTAGAGATAAGAATGTTGTTGATCAAGGTCTATGAGGTAAATAAATACCCCAACTTGAATGACTTTTGGATTATTTGAGGATGATATTAGTTTGTAATGGGAAAGATGTTAAGAATAATTTATTGTTTCCACATGAGAAATAATAACACAATGTTAATTGCAAGATGTAAGAATATATAAAGGGATTTCCAAAGTAATGGAAATGGAAAGATTTGAGAATATATGCATAATTAATTTCCTGAAGTAAAGAAAATAAAAAAGAGATTGCATGAAAAGATAAAGATATTTTCGAGGTATAAGAAATTGAAAAGAGGATTTTTGGAATGGGTTTATTCTAAAAGAACAAGGGTTAATTATTGTATTCAAGTAATAAAACAAAAGAGATTTTGTAACATTATTTTAGTAATGATAAGCGGAATTGATTTTTCCAATTATAGATAATGAATAATGATGTAGCAAATGTTTTGAAAATAATATTAGACAAGTAAATTGGATTTGATTATAGAATATTTTCCTAAGTATTAAATTAAAGTAGTTTTGAAAATAACCTTATGTTGGATAAGTAGTGAAAAGCTATGATTGTTGGTATCGAAAGACCTGGATCGAATTTATATTCGAAAACCATTTCAACCAGCAAATACCTGGAAAATGTTGATTGAAGATGGAGCAATTGAAGACTGTGGATCTTCATCAGCGGAAGAACTACTTGTTTAATATCTTTGGTTAGCTCCCAGAGATATTTCATTAGTGATTTTGTCGTGACTGGAATCTTCGGATTGCAAGGACTACTCGCTATTGATCTATGGGGTGATACCTAGGGTGTGGTAGGAGGGTATCTTAAGTTCATCATGTTCCTGGATGACTTGTATGAACGAATGTCTAACAGAGTATGTCTTAAGAATTACGTACATTGATTTTTACAAACATACTTCTGTTGGTAATAGCTCGCACCCAGGTATATTTATGGGCGTCAATTAGTGATTTAGTAGATCTGACAATGTGGCATTCAAAGTGAATGGTGGCCAGATGTTCTAAAAAGTACGTAAAACCTCAATCTTTATCAACTGGGAAATGGTATAAAATTGGGTAGGTCGCATGACTATATGGATCAAACCCATTAAAAGGATATATCATTAGTTGATATGGAGAAATTAAATGCCTTCGGATGTCCTTTTTTTATTTTTGTATGCTTTTGGTAGTTGGCTAGTGTAACACCCCGTATTTTCTACGAACGTCAAAGTAACAAATCAAAGTATACTTAATTTTTAAAAGAAGAATTAAGGGAAACGGGTTACGCCACTGCGTTCGTCTCGGAATTCTACTTGAGATGGAGTCCGAGTTTGCGTAAATCGGACTCCGTATGAAGAAGTTATGGCACTTAGAAGTTTTAGGAATTTAAAATAAAAACCAGCCCGAATTCAAATTTAAAGTTTCGAAATTCAAATCGCACACCCGGGCTGGGCGGGAAATTTCCCTCCCAGGATCCCGGTCGTCCAGGGGGTCGACCATGGGGTCGACTTGAGGGCCGACCTCCCCCCTTTTCCAGATCCATGGACAGATTCGGTTTTCTTCATTTAGACGCCCGTTCTGACCAGATTCGTTGCTCCTAAGCTATTTAAACACCCCAAACCTCACTTTCTCTCCACACAACTTCATTACGTCTATACTCTACCCTAATTCATATCAAAATAAATCTAAGACGGGGTTATGCTGCTTATGTCCTTTGTAGAACTCAAGTTTAGAATTCTAGTAGAGATTCAAGAGCTAATTAAATGACTTCAACAACTATTTCTAAGAATCAAATCAAATCTAAATTAGAAGAACAAATAGTCTACTTCAAGGGTGAACTATTAAGTTTCAGAATATAGATCCCAGAATTCAAGACCGTTCTGTAATTTATAAGCGTTACTTTCATAAATAAAAGTTAATTGTGATTCTGACATTGTAATAAATCTGGATCTGAGTTAATGCCTGTCTTTCTATATCCTTTGGATTTATCTCATTGATAATATTATGTCTGTTCTTTGTCTATTCTTTCCTTCTTCCCTTTTTATTTTATATCCAGGCTACTGCGAGCCTGAGCCAGATCTCATAAGAGATGAACGCATGTTGGAAATAAAATTGGGCATAATTGAGTTGTAACTGATTTGAGGACATAACACATGTTGTATTCAAAACATAAAGTGTATCGAATATATGACTTGGGATTTGAGGCATAAAATATTGGACATATGACTTAAGATTTGAGGCATAAAGTGTTGGACATATGACTTGGGATTTGGGGCGTAAATTGAACTGTAAATATAAGGAATAGTACATGTTGTGGTCTAAGATCTAAAATTGGGATATATATGTGTATATATATATATATATATATATATATATGATAGTTTATGATTTGGAGAAGAAGATTAGGGTGTATAGTGATGTATGGCTTAGGCATGAAAACAAGATTTGCCTTTGTTTTGTAAGTCAGTTACTTTTTAGATTTGAACATCTAAATCTAATTGTGACATGTACTAAAATGGATATGAGAATATGCCTGATGTAAGCTATCCTTTCATTGAAATCTGCGCTTGAGTATATATATCTTTGGGAATCATTTTTGACTATGAAACTGGTCCAATCATATCTATCCTTGTTGTATATCGGAATTGTAATCCTTTCTAAGTTCATGATATAATTCTTATCATATCTATATGCCTGCGATATATTCCTTGCAAAACTTGTCTTTTTAGTACATCAAGTTTATTGGACCAGTAGTTCTTATCATCATATGACTATGCCTATTCTTACGAAGTTCCATCTTGCTTCTCCCCTTATATTATGAATCTTGAGTTGAATCTCGAAATACGTACGTTATGAATGCGGGGGAAATTGGGTATAACATGAAATTGACATTATTTGGCATAATTTGGAACATGTAACATGGCATAACTGTTAAGATGCAATTTGACATGAATTATGGAATATGTAATTTGACATATTGAACCTAGAATTGGCATGAACGAAAAAGTAGGAAGTTGGCATATAAATCAAGTTTTGGGCAAAAATTTTATTTTGGGGTAACTTGAGCATTATATCTAGATTGGGTGTAAAATGTAACATGACTAGTTTGGGTGAATTTGGTAATTGGCATGTAAAATCTAGATTTGGGTATATAGGGTAAATGTGTAGATTAAAGATGAACATGCCTAACCCGAGGTTAGATTGAGTTGTGGTGTAAAACTGCCCGGAACAGCCCGACACATCCAGTAACCACAACAACACCTATCTAATGTGAGAGGTTAGTGCATCATGCCCAAGAAAAATCCGAGGTTAGATTGAGTTGTGGTGTAAAACTGCCCGGAACCGCCCGACACATCCAGTAACCGCAACAACACATATCTAATGTGAGAGGTTGGTGCATTACTAAATCACTTAATGCTAATAAACAAGATGAAGTAGTAGGGTTAAGTTCATAGGAACACTTAACCAATATAACATGGATGACTAGGGTTAAGTAATGAGAAACACTCAACCGATATGACAAGATGGATGACTAGGGTTAAGTTAATAGGAAACACTTAACCGGTATAGCATGATAAATGGAAAGGGTTAAGTTAGCACTAAACCAATATATCTTGGTTTGTGGTAGGGTTAAGTTAACACAAGAAGGCGACAGTTAACCAAAGTAACATGACATGATGAGTAGGTGGGTTAAGTTAACTTGAATTGACCGATGACACTTAACCAATACAACAAGACGAACACGTGGGGTAAAGTAACAAGAAACACTTGACCAATATAACTTGATGAACGAACGGGGTTAAGTTAATAGGAAACACTTAACCAATCTAACATGATAAGTGAGAAGGGTTAAGTTGATAAGAAACACTTAAACAACATGACACGATGAATGGGTGAGTTAAGTTAACATGAATGGACAACACTTAACAAATATGACATAATGTGCGGGAGGGTTAAGTACACATCGGGTTGGTGGGTAATATTAGTACATATAGGCCCACACAACTTGACCGTTAAATAAACATGCTAGAATCGGTGGGAGGGTTAAGTACATCTCGTGTAGGTGGGTAATATTTGTATATATAGGCCCACAAACTTAACCAATAGGAAACCCTAGTAACAGGGACCCATTTCAGTAGTAACCGACATAGATGTATCATGGTACCCTGAAACTAGGCAGGGTGGGGCACGATTACTGGGCTGATTATAAGCGGTCAAAACAGCGGCAGGGGTGCGTCAGTGTAGATTCCGACGGTTTACGGGCGTGCACGTACTCCGGGGTGGGAAAAAGCAGGCACTGGGTACCAGTAGTTATACACTGTGCATCTTGAATTATGTCGAGTCGCCATCATAAGGATTGATACACCTTATGGTGGGACAATCACAGGGTATCTACACGCAAGAGAGGGCCGATTGACACAGACACTTGTAACATGAATACAAGTAAGGGAGCCGATCGATAGGGTAGTAAGGGTACATCTAACATGTTCATGGCAATTAGGATGATTGAGGTGGAATCCTCATGATAGATGTACACCTGAAGGCTACCACCATTTGCGGGGATTGGGATCACGTTGTAATATTATCATTTTATACAGATTACTAGTTGGGACACTAGTTAGGTTGTGCAGGGGTATATATACAAAAATCAGAATAACAAAGTAGTAGCGATGCAGAGAAAGAGTAGAAGCGCATTCAGTTTATCTTGCCTTATCATACCTTATGCTTATCCTATTTTATCTATTTATCCCTGTTATCATAGTATTGTCTTATATTCACTTTATTCATGTCATGATGCTTTTGCCTGTTTATATGCTGAAAGTCACTGGACTTACCAGACTCATGTCTGACCTAGTTTTGTTTCGCCTCTTTTCTTCTGTTTGCCCCCTAAGATTTACAGGGAGGAAATGATATCACTTAGCTCAGTTTTCCTTCCAAGCTCGAAGATAGTTGATGTATTGTTTTGGACTCTCTCTTCCAATGCTATGGCTGGTTCATGCTTCATTGGGGAATATGATTGTTATCTTTATGCTTCTTTTATACTTGGAAGTTTTTGATTCAAGACAGAATTTCTATGTTTTACTTTTAAGTATGATTGAGACAATTGTTGTAAAAGCTTGACTGAATTAAGTTGTTTATAAAATGACTTTATTTTCCGCTGCTTTATTTGTCTATCTTATAATTTATCTGCATCTTTTACCTAAAATGCTCCACCAAAGTTAAGGCATTCCCTTTGTGAGTGACCTTAATGGAGGTGGGGTGTTTCACTTGGTATTAGAGCTGAAGGTCACCGGATTAGATAAAAGATTTGAAAATTTATTTTTAAAATGATTTTAAAAGAAGCATTTTTAAAAGAAAAGTTTTGTTTTAAAGGCATATTCCCCAAAGACATATGCATTATCTTTTGATCCTCTGTTTCCTTCTTTCTTGAGTCTCCAGGGCTCCTGTTTTTCTGGGAGGTAACCTCATCGCGGCATGGTTCCGTAGGCTTGATGAGACTACAACACTTTTCAAAGGGCAAATAAGTGCCCAACTTCCATCTATAGCTGCAGTAGTTTCACCTGTGGCTAATTTTCTTTCGAGCTTTGTAGGATTCTCCGTGCGATGGAGTCAGCTTTCGAGAGACTTGTCAACGTGTTATGCAAGGATAGTAAAGATGAGACTGAGGGAGTTTTTCTAAGGAGCACAACCCAAGGATGAGGAACTCATGGATATGGACTCGGTTCACAAAGGAGGTAAAAAGGAAAGAATAGTAAAATCTAAAACAAGAGGAAGTGTCATTTTTAAGGATAAAAGCAAGAACAAAGGACAGGATTTTCCGGAAGGCAAGTGCATGCTCTCACCGCCAGCATACCTGAGAGAGAGGTAGTAAATCTTTGGTTGAAAAAGTTTAATTTTTCTTTTTGATCATCCTGTTAGTACTCTTTTTGATTTTAGCGCTTCACATTCGTTTATATCTGCTTCCATAGTTGACTCTCTGCACCTTAGAACTTGCATAGTAGAGGATCCCATTATTGTCTCAAATTCAATTGCTGGTTCGGCCCATTTATCTTTGATTTGTGAGGATTTGAGAATAGCTATATTAATGCTTATGTTTTTGGTTCCATGGGCTATGGGTTGATTCTAGGCATGGGATGGTTAGCTAGTAATTGCGAAAGGAGGGTAGTTAGACCTTTTACTTGCCTCGGAAATACCCTCGAGATTTCGTGCGATCCTAGGGGATCAGTTAGGCTTAGCTACCAAGAATCAGTTGATGCATCTATCGATGGTTTGCGATCCGTTAGAATAGTCCATGAGTACGAGGATGTTTTGATTAGGTTAGGGTTTTCCCCCAAAAACTCGAGATAGACTTCCGCATATATCTAGTTGACAATGCGAAACCAGTTATGCGATCAACGATAGTTTTGGAACAAGATTGGCGAGGATAGCCAGAGTCGGTTAAGTGCTCAGTTGTTTGGTTGTTTTGCTAGTATCTTCTCACATAAATCGTCCAAATTCGTAGGAGGTATTCCTTGGATGATTGTCTGATATTGGTTTAGGCCTTTGGGGTTTGTACTTGAGGGATGTCGAGTTCGACTAGGATGATTTGTGTGAGAAATAAATGGTTGTGGCAAGCGCCCTAAGTAAGACTGACCTTAAGAGAGGCAAAAGTACATAGCAACCTTTAGCTTTAGACCCTCATAATTGTGACATGATGGATAAGCTAAGTAGAAAAGAGACCTCTAATCATCTTAGTGTATACACTTGGTATCATGGTTAACATCTGTTTATCTTGGAAAGATAGTTCAACTACATTGAATACCCTCTAGCATAGTAAGTAATCGAGGTCCTATCTTTACTAGTGGGTTTTGGAAATGGAGGTCAAGAAGCTTCGCAACCGTGAAGTTAAATTAGTTAAGGTATAGTGGAGTGAAGCTCAAGAAGATGCGACTTAGAAGACTGAAGACTAGATACACGCATTACACCCTATTTGAGGGTATATCCTTGATTCCACTTTCTCTGTAATGTTTATTTGCATGCTAGTCTTTATCTTTTAAATATATCCTCTAGGTCATATCTTTGATCCTTAGGTAGAAACCAATGGATATAAACATGTATTTGAAACATGTTATGATTGATGGTTGCAAGTGGTTGCAAGTGGCTGCTAGTGAATGCTCGTGGATGCATATACACACACATTAGGCACTAGATCGGCTCAGCCACTTTCATATTGCATATGCATATGAATGTATATGTATATGGATTGAAACTTGATGTGTTATCATATGGATGTTGCAGAAGGATGAGTGAATATGCACACATATAGTATTTACATGATTAGGGATATTTGCATACATATTGGACGCTTGACACTCTCATGATTCACATTAAGGAGGTCAACTAGATCAGTAGACCGCCTGATTTTGCATTAGATAAGAAACATATACACACACTCTGTATATGTTCATGTGGCATTAGAAACCTTTTAAGGACAATGGATTCCTGTGTTTGATGGTTGAGTAGATGGATGATTGGATGGTAGGATATACATTCTTCTTGACTTGAAGATTTTGGGGACGAAATCCATTAAGGAGGGGAGAATGTAACACCCCGTATTTTCTGTGAACGTCAAAGTAACAAATCAAAGTATACTCAATTTTTAAAAAAGAATTAAGGGAAACAGGTTACACCATTTCGTTCGTCTCGGCTGCTTGAGATAGAGTCCGAGTTTGCGTAAATCGGACTCCGTATGAAGAAGTTATGGCACCTAGAAGTTTCAGGAATTTAAAATAAAAACCAACCCGGATTCAAATTTAAAGTTTCGAAATTCAAATCACACACCCGGGCTGGGCAGAAAATTTCTCGCCCAGGACCCAGGTCGACCAGGGGGTTGACCTGGGGGTCAACCTGGGTAGAACAGATCGACCATGGGGTCGACCTCCCCCCTTTTCCAGATCCGTGGACAGATTCGTTTTTCTGCATTTAGACGCCCGTTCTGACCAGATTCGTTGCTCCTAAGCTATTTAAACACCCCCAAACCTCACTTTCTCTCCACACAACTTCATTACGCCTATACTCTACCCTAATTCATATCAAAATAAATCTAAGACGGGGTTATGCTGCTCAAGTCCTTCGTAGAAATCAAGTTTAGAATTCTAGTATAGATTCAAGAGCTAATTCAACGACTTCAACAACTATTTCTAAGAATCAAATCAAATCTAAATTAGAAGAACAAATAGTCTACTTCAAAGGAGACCTATTCAGTTTCAGAATACAGATCCCAGAATTCAAGACCCTTTTGTAATTTGTAAGTTCACGTTACTTTCAAAAATAAAAGTTAATTGTGATTCTGACATTATAATAAATCTGGATCTGAGAATATTCCTGTCTTTCTATATCCTTTGGATTTATCTCATTGATAATATTATGTCCGTTCTTTGTCTCTTCTATCCTTCTTCCCTTTTTGTTTTATAGCCAGGCTACTGTAAGCCTGAGCCATATCTCATAAGAGATGAACGTACGATGGAAATAAAATTGGGCATTATTGAGTTGTAACTGATTTGAGGACATAACACATGTTGTATTCAAAACATAAAGTGTATCGAACATATGACTTAGGATTTGAGGCATAAAGTATTGGACATATGACTTGAGATTTGAGGCATAAAGTATTGGACATATGACTTGGGATTTGGGGCATAAATTGAACTATAAATATAAGGCATAGTACATTTTGTGGTCTAAGATCTAAAATTGGGACATATATATATATACATATATGACAGTTTATGATTTGGAAGAAGAAGAATAGGGTGTATAGTGATGTATGGCTTAGGCATGAAAACAAGATTTGCCTTTGTTTTGTAAGTCAGTTACTTTTTAGATTTGAACATCTAAATCTAATTGTGACATGTAATAAAATGGATATGAGAATATGCCTGATGTAAGCTATCCTTTCATTGAAATCTGCGCTTGAGTATATATATCTTTGGGAATCATTTTTGATTATGAAACTGGTCCAATCATATCTATCCTTGTTGTATATCGGAATTGTAATCCTTTCTAAGTTCATGATATAATTCTTATCATATATATATGCCTACGATGTATTCCTTGCAAAACTTGTCTTTTTAGTACATCAAGTTTATTGGACCAGTAGTTCTTATCATCATATGACTATGCCTATTCTTACGATGTTCCATCTTGCTTCTCCCCTTATATTATGAATCTTGAGTTGAATCTCGAAATACATATGTTATGAATGCGGGGGTAATTGGGTATAACATGAAATTGACATTATTTGGCATAATTTGGAACATGTAACATGGCATAACTGTTAAGATGCAATTTGACATGAAATATGGAATATGTAATTTGACATATTGAACCTAGAATTGGCATGAACGACAAAGTAGGAATTTGGCATATAAATCAAGTTTTGGGCAAAATTGTTATTTTGGGGTAACTTGAGCATTTAATCTAGATTGGGTGTAAAATGTAACATGACTAGTTTGGGTGAATTTGGTAATTGGCATGTAAAATCTAGATTTGGGTATATAGGGTAAATGTGTAGATTAAAGATGAACATGCCTAACCCGAGGTTAGATTGAGTTGTGGTGTAAAACTGCCCGTAACAGCCCGTCACATCCAGTAACCACAACAACACCAATCTAATGTGAGAGGTTAGTGCATCATGCCCAAGAAAAACCCGAGGTTAGATTGAGTTATGGTGTAAAACTGCCCGGAACTGCCCGGCACATCCAGTAACCGCAACAACACATATCTAATGTGAGAGGTTGGTGCATTAATAAATCAATTAATTCTAATAAACAAGATTAATGAGTAGGGTTATGTTCATAGGAACACTTAGCCAATATAACATGGATGACTAGGGTTAAGTAATGAGAAACACTCAACCGATATGACAAGATGGATGACTAGGGTTAAGTTAATAGGAAACACTTAACCGGTATAGCATGATAAATGGAAAGGGTTAAGTTAACACTTAACCAATATAACTTGGTTTGTGGTAGGGTTAAGTTAACACAAGAAGGCGACACTTAACCAAAGTAACATGACGTGATGAGTAGGTGGGTTAAGTTAACTTGAATTGACTGATGACACTTAACCAATACAACAAGACAAACACGTGGGATTAAGTAATAAGAAACACTTAACTAATATAACTTGAGGAATGAACGAGGTTAAGATAATAGGAAACACTTAACCAATCTAACATGATAAGTGAGAAGGGTTAAGTTAATATGAAACACTTAACCAACATGACACGATGAATGGGTGGGTTAAGTTAACATGAATGGACAACACTTAACTAATATGACATAATGTACGGGAGGGTTAAGTACATATCTGGTTGGTGGGTAATATTAGTACATACAGGCCCACAAAACTTAAACGTTAAATAAATATGCTTGAATCGATGGGAGGGTTAAGTACATCTCGTATAGGTGGGTAAAATTAGTACATATAGGCCCACACAACTTAACCATTAAATAAACATGCTAGAATCGGTGGGAGGGTTAAGTACATCTCGTGTAGGTGGGAAATATTTGTATATATAGGCCCACAAACTTAACTAATAGGAAACCTTAGTAACGGGGACTCATTTCAGCAGTAACCCACATAGATGTATCATGATACCCTGAAACTAGGCAGGGTGGGGCACGATTACTGGGCTGATTATAAGCGGTCAAAACAGCGGTAGGGGTGCGTCAGTGTAGGTTCCGATGGTTTACTGGCGTGCACATACTCTAGAGTGGGAAAAAGTAGGCATTGAGTACCTATAGTTATACACTATGCATCTTGAATCGTGTCGGGTTTCCATCATAAGGATTGATACACCTTATGGTGGGACCAGCACAGGGTTTTTACACGCAAGAGAGGGCCGATTGACACAGACACTTGGAACATGAATACAAGTAAGGAAGCCAATCGATTGGGCAGTAAGGGTACATCTAACATGTTCATGGCAATTAGGCTGATTGAGGTGGGATCCTCACGATAGATGTACACCTGAAGGCTACCACCATTTGCGGGGATTGGGATCACGTTGTAATATTATCATTTTATACAGATTACTAGTTGGGACACTAGTTAGGTGGTGCAGGGATATATATATATATCTCAGAATAACAAAGTAGTATCGAAGCGGAGAAAGAGTAGAAGCGCATTAAGTTTATCTTGCCTTATCATACCTTATGCTTATCCTATGTTATCTTGTTATCACGGTATTGTCTTATATTCAGTTTATTCATGTCATGATGCTTTTGCCTGTTTATATGCTGAAAGTCACTGGACTTACCAGACTCATGTCTGACCTAGTTTTGTTTCGTCTCTTTTATTCCTTTCCCCCCTCCCAGGTTCACAGGGAGGAAATGTTATCACTTAGCTCAGTTTTCCTTCCAAGCTCGAAGATAGTCGATGTATTGTTTTGGACTCTCTCTTCCACTGCTGTGGCTGGTTCATGCTTCATTGGGGAATATCATTGTTATTTTTATGCTTCTTTTATACTTGGAAGTTTTTGAATCAAGGCAGAATTTCTATCTATTACTTTTAAGTATGATTGAGACAATTGTTTTAAAAGCTTGACTGAATTAAGTTGTTTATAAAATGAATTTATTTTCCGCTGCTTTATTTGTTTGTCTTGTAATTTATCTGCATCTTTTACCTAAAATGCTCTACCAAAGTTAAGGCATTCCCTTTGTGAGTGACCTTAATGGAGGTGGGGTGTTTCAGCTAGCCATAATCGTGGTAATGATATAATTGGTACTCTCAAGCAAAGTAAGGGGTCGGTCATGTTTGGCCTGGGTTATAAGAAGTTCACCTCAATGTATTTATCTCAGGAGATACATTGTCGGAAAGGTGCTTGCCCATACCTTGCCATGGAAATCCATTCTCCAATAAGCTCCCACTATTTTTTTTTTGTATACTATGTATGTGGAGCGTGAGATGCAAGCGTTCCACCAGATTGATATTTATTTGTATTTAGACACTATTATAATATCAAAAAAGATATTGATTTACAATATTTTGGATATCGTAAGGTAAAAACTGTCCGTATTTATATGTGGATTTGGTCTTACGATCATCCTTTTCTTTCGAAAAGATTTTAACTTTAAATCAAATAGGATGACACCCTTAAACTTAGTGGATTTCTCTATCTAGTTCAGCAGACTAATCCGGCATTTGAAATGCTTGGGTTAGACCGGGTTTTATAGGTTCAGGTTATCTGATGCTGTGAAAATACGAACCGGAAGAGTTCAGATATATGTTATTATATAATATTTTTCTGCTGTGTGTTGTATTTGAGGGCAGGTTGTTATAACTGTCTAGATGTGTGATGTACTCTGATGATTGTAAGTATTTTTCAAGCTCTCAATAAAGATTTATTTCTATATTATATTTTGTTCCACTGCGATGTGAGACTTTGATTCTTTGTTGGTTCTTCTTCTTCTTTTATTCTGATATTTCTTTCGTTCTTATCTTACCCTCTAATTTCCTTCTATTAGCATCTGGGTTTTCAGTGCATTTTTGGCTAGACTTGTGTTATTTGGTCAGCTCAAAAGGTACAGTAAATTTGGGTCTCTACACAAGCATTCTTCTAGATTATTATTTATTTGATTTAAACATTATTATTCTATCAAAATAGTTTTGATATAAAAATGTTTTGGGTTATCGTAATGCAAAAACTATCCATGTTTATGTGTGTGTCGGCTTACGATTATCTTTTCTTTCAAGAAGATTTTTAAAAGTTAAGCCAGGTACTTAGGATTCTGATAAGGGAAAAACTCGTTCCGTTTTTATGACGTGGTCTTGTGAGATATCCTTTATAAATCAAACTATTTTAAAATTGTTTACTCACACCAATCTCGTGTCTGATCCAAAGTTTATTTTTCTATGTTTTCCCTAAACTCTTGGGTGCCCAAATTTGAAGGGGAAGTCAAGTAGTTCAGGAATTTACAGATATTCTTGGAGGAGATGGGAGCAAGAGGCTTCAACATTAGATATGTAGAGTTTATTTCCATTGTATGGTATATATGTTGTACTCTGATGATGTATGTAAGTGAAAATACAGTTTTGTGTTTCAAAGGTGATTATATATTTTATATTTTTATTCCGCTACGACTGTGAGATTCTTTATTGTTGTTCAGTTTTATCTTCTACATATTTCTTCTATTCTAACTTTTCTATCTTATCTCTTCTCATCCTCTATTTTCTTTCTTAGACATCTGGATTTTTGTGTCTTTGGGTTGGACTTGTGCTGTATTTGGTCGACTCAAAGGGTACCAAAAATCTGGGTCATCACAAAATCCCTTATTTCCAAAATGAAACACTGTTGATTTGCATCAAACAATCACTGAGCCCTTTTTAATTAATATTTCATTAATTAAATCGTTTCCCAGTTTCCTTTTAATATCTATTACCCGATTATTTTTCAACTCACTTTGGCCTCTTACTATTTTATGATAACATTTTCAATATTAACCGATTATCCCCATTCATGCAAATTTTTAGGTCAATCCAAGGTTGTTTGGTCATTAAACTAGGTCTTAAAGTTAGACCCGGAAGTGATTTCAGACTAGGCCAGAATTCAGGCCTGAGTCCAAGTTTGAGGCTCCGTATATTTTTATATAATGTTGGAATTTAGTGATTCTTTATTCATTTGAAATAAATGTTATTCTAGGTTGTGGATGTCAAATATTAGACCAATCGGAGATCGTTTAGTCATTCAAAACCCATTTGAAAGTTGCAACATGGATTGATCTCTTGGTGCATTTTTGTGCCTTGATACATGTTTTGCAGTGATTTTATGTGGTTTGGTGACTTGTTTTACTTCCTTATAAACATAAGAAACCAATTTTATATCTAATGCAATCCAAATCTTGGATTTTGTTAAATTTATGTTGGTGTATTATTGAGATTCTTGAGGAGTTTTTAATGATGATGAGCACACATTGCACATTTTAAACTAGTTTCAGATATATAAACAAATATCGATTTTACTATAGTTTTGAGGCCAAACGAGTTTTATAATTTTATTTTTAACACTATTTAGCATAAAAACGATGTTATTAAGGTATTTTCATAAACATGCGAATTTTATAAAGAAGGCAATCGATTTTGGGAAGTCATTTTAGTAGCTTGTTTCAATAAACCAAGTATTTTCTAATATACAACCCACACTTTCTTACACCCTTCGAGTAGACGTGTTGGTTATTGAATAAGGTTTTATACACTATGGTATGGGACATGGATGTATATGATTTTATTTAATCCCAAATCTGTTAGATCAAAGTAATAATCTTAGTGTTTTCCAGTAATCTTTGTGACCCTTTTATGATATCTAGTGACTTCTGTGACCCTTTGTGAAATCCAATGTCTTGTGATATCTCAAGGTTTATCAGTGTCCTTTGCGAACCATTGTGATTTTCAATGTTTTGTGATTTCTTTTTTTATTTGCATTTGTAATGTGGAACTGACTTACAGTGTGTGAACCATTATTGATACAGTTTGGTATGGTGTGTAGTTTATGCCCCGCTATTACCCCGCCATATCCTCACGATCTTGTGTAGCAGATTTCTACCGCTATGCTATTTCCAAATAGCCTCTAAAATAGCCTTTCCACTTTAAGCCCCGCTATATTCCGATATATCCCGTTATTTTAGCTATATTCTGCTATATCTTTTATAAAAGAAATGAATTGAAAACAGACATTGCCACATTATAAAATTTACAAAATTAGTGTATTGTTAGAATTTTTTGACGTATATTTTTTATAATAGAAGTTATTACAATATTCCATTAAATTTAATCAAATTAAATAAAAGTTTACATTTATTTACATATATTTGCACATGCTTTTATTTAGAATTAAGAATGTACTAATTATAATTAAATTGAATGTTAATTTTACACTTATTTCTCATTTGTATATTTGTAAAAGTATTAAATACGAGTTTTCTATGCTAGTTTAGACTCATCCACTATACCCTGTTATTTCCTTGCTTTATCTCCGTTGTAACTTTTTGCACCTCCGCCGCATTGGATCCGCTGAGCGCTTTAACTGCATAGGTGGTATGGGACGCATGATTATCGCTTTTCAGGTTATAATCTGAGAGTTTGTGACACATTCTATGGGAAAGCCAATACTAGACCTTTGGGTCAATCATGTTGTAT
Organism: Allium sativum; assembly: GCA_030737875.1. NCBI lineage: Eukaryota > Viridiplantae > Streptophyta > Magnoliopsida > Asparagales > Amaryllidaceae > Allium > Allium sativum. The sequence goes on along the minus strand of CM060912.1, from coordinate 554,341,252 downwards.
GCAACCTTTGGGTCGATCATGTTGTATGCAACCTTCGGATTGATTATGTTGTACGCGACCTTCGAGTCCGTCATGTTGTATGTGACCTTTGGATCGATCTTGTTGTAAGCAACCTTTGGTTGATCATACTGTATGCGACCTTCGGGTCAATCATGTTGTTATATGATCTTCTGGTCGATCATGTTGGTTAGGCGTTCTTATGTTATTGTAAGTATTGACTATGGCTTTAAGCCAATTTGTGTAATAGCATGTGCTGACATAGCTTCATCTTGCCAATCTGTGATGGATCCAACTCTATGTTTCTATGTTATGTGTTTTTCTCAGATTTCACCATAACTATTATTATTATTTGCGGCAATTTCATTAGTGGTTTATACCCTTAACATAGTTTTAGTGATTTCACAATTCTCTGTTTCAGTGATTCTTTATTTCAACATTTCTATGTTTTCATGTTTCTGTAACTCCATGATTTTGGATTTTTAGTGGTCCCGTGATTCTAAGAATCAGTGGATTACATAGTTTGTGATTTTTCCTTGTACTCCCAATGATTACGAAAATTATATTAGTGCTACATAATCTCAAGTGTTGAGTACCCTAACCGAGAAGTTCGGGTAATTTGTGTCATGGCAGTGTTTATCCCTTCTTGCATGTTCTTGCTCTTACTACCATATACTAATCTTGTGGCCTTGAGTAAATGTTCTTCAGTGACCAATGTACATATTATTCCTTTCCGATGGAAAGAAAATTTCCGTATTAGAATTTCCATATAGACAATGTTTTGAGATTTCTTTTCGAATGAAAAGGAGTTAGCGTCTGGTTGATTTCTTACCAACCCATTTATTTTAATTGAGTAAACTAGACTGACCCGTGCATGTATTCCTCTAGCAAGATTGAGTTGTTTCAGGTTCAATTATTGTTGACCGAAGGGTTGCTATTCTGGCTTGGATTATCCTTAAAGACTATTTCCAAGTTGTTCATTCATGTTCTCATGTTGTTTTTTTGTTCCATTTGATATGGTTATGTTACGTTGTATATTTATTCGAGATGTAGCACATGTATAAGTTCTAATTCTATGATTGTATCTATGTAACTATTTTTTGATCTATGACTGTGATACACCGAATATTATTCTAGAATGATCCTTAGCCATCGTAGTTTCTTATTAAGAGCATCAGGTATTCCAATCCACCTATGTTAAGAAAGGAAATTTATTCACCCAATCGATGTATTCAACACTTGACTAATATGAAATTATGGATGGTTGTCTCAAAGCAGCCCTATTCTCCATTCTAATAGGTGACATTACTTGCTAATGCTCTTTATTAGCATGGTCTCGGGGTGGGGCATCAGAGAAAAGTTTTAGAACAAAGTAAGTTAGACACATAACATAACCAGAATGGTACACTTGTTACAACGGGGAAGGATAACAATCATATCTACATTGTCGCTTCCTTCGTTATCCTTATCTTGTATATCTTATTTTTGAGTCATGAGGAACCTTGGGGTTGAGGAATACATGTAGGAATAAGAAGTTTATGCCATAGTGTTCCATTGATGATATCACTTTCCATAGAGTGATTTGATAAGAGAGTCCTTACATTCCCTCAAACCATCAGAGTTTGAACCTTTAGGTGAAACTTTTAAGGAAAAAATTCATCAGGTCCTTGATGTTTTAGTGGATTGTTGGGGTTGGTAAAGGGAAATAGACGGTATTCTAAAAATAAAATTTAAAAGTGGTTTTCTCCTTAAGTGGGGAATGTTAAGGTTGAAATAAATTAAACGGGAGATGCACAGCGGAAGGGGGCCGATCGTTTTGGATTTGCTAAATTTTTGAAGTAACCAAACATGGGTGATGGATGGAAATAAAAAAATTATAAACATTGATAAGTTAATTACGTTGTAACCCAAAGACTATATTAAAATTTGGGGATGTTGGTTGTTTATTTGTGTAAAACTGATTAGATACGCCTGATTAGATATCGATAGGAACTTCTCAAGCACTTATGTTAGACTATATAACACTAAAGATAAGTAGTAAAATGAAATTTGATGGAAAATAAGATGCGAAATTATTAGGCTAGGATATTGTTAAATCACTGTGTGAGATGCGGAGTACGGTGAATTTGGCAAGCCGATGGCGATGTTTCGACTTCACAACCAATAATTAAGAATAATTATTGAGAAATAAGTGGCTTAATGTTATTCTATTCTAATTGTACATGAAAATTTAGAGTGTTTTAAATGTACAACTTTCTGAAATGAGTGTACTACTAATGGAAAATTTTAAATTCCATAGGGTAGTATCTTAAATCGAGAAGTTCATGAGAAATAAATTTAGGTAAGTAACTTGCAGAATATTAATTTTTGTAGTTCTTTCTTAACAAATTTAGAGGATGCAATTTATTTAAGAGGGGAGTATGTAAATATCCGGATTTTTAGGTTACCTAGAAAATACTGATTTGATGTGTTATGCGATTCTTGAGATAATATGTTGGTGATACGAGTTTTTGAGACCAACTCGTATAATATTTAAGTAATAAAATATGGATTTGAGTATTTCTAAATTCGAGTGTTGGAATAAATTATATAACTTTGTTATAATAGAAATTTATCCCAATCTATAATCATAAGATTATAATTAAATGATTTTATAGATACTAAAAATATATAGTATTTATTGGGAATCAATATTTATAGGAAAATATATTTTTAAAATTAAAGATAAATTGTTGGTTGAAATTATTAAATTACTGTTTTGGGGTTTTAAATTCAAGTTGTATTATTGATAATAATAATTAAGTAACTGTGTTTAAACTACATTAGTGAATTTGAAGTGAATATGTGGCTTTTAAATGGTGATCAATAAATCAATTGGTTATTTTTTTCCAAAATATAAATATTGATTGTGAATCAATATTAATATAATTGGGGTATTTTATTATTTTTGATAATAAAATTTAAATTGTTAAGTCAATGAAATATACAACAACATTGTTGTATAAATAAATTGAGAAGCTGTACTTTAAAATACCAATTAATTATATAAATATATATATGTATATATTGTAGTATTGAATAAAAAGAGTAAAAGTATTTTATGTGGTACTTACTGAGTTAAAAACCATTTTATTATGATTTGATAACAATAATTGTAAATTTTGGGTTAACTAAGTAATTATTGTAATCTTAATATATATCATTGTGTAAACCTTAAGAGCTAAAATATGTGTTTTTACATGTTAGCTGATTCATTGATTATAGAAGAGGCAATGGTGATAAATATGTTGGTTGTATTATGAAGATTTCACAAATTTAAGTAAAATGGTTATTTTTGTTAAGCATAATTATTTTAGTGTATTATGTTGAATTTGATATTTAAAAATGATATAAATATGTTTATGTGATTAATTTGGATGTCGAATTGTTGAATTAATACAACTTAATAAGTGTCTTATGTGTTAGAGTGTACAGTGCTTAAGAATGTGATAATGGTGCTTAATTAGGTGTTAAGGTGTGCTTAACACTTAAAATAGTGTAATTTGGGTTTGATTAAGCCGATTACGTTAATTTGGGCTTCCTAGAGTATTTGGCCCATTCATTTTTATTGTTTCTGGAGAAAAACACAATTCTACATATGTGCTTCCTCTTTCCTCGTTCTTACTTTTGAGAAAAATAGTAAAGGGAAATGGTTGATTCCCTTTCCTCCCTCAATCAAACTTCATATATGTTGAAATCTCAAGTTCCTATTGAATCTTGCTGCTTTTTAATTCTTTTGTCGAGTTAATTCATGCCAGAGATCCATCTCCAGTGAGGAAATCAAAGATTGAGGTTACTGTAAGAACCATCGTTGCTGCATGTTGGGTGTCTTAAAATTTCATGATTCCTTAAGCTCCAAATCAAGAGGATTTCTTCTTATAAACCAATCACGGTGAATCGATTGACTCATACACTCTAATTTACTATTATTTTAGAATAATCAGTATAAGTTGTGCTTGGTTAAATGTAAAATACGTAGTCCATTTCTATGTTGATTCCCATCTTGTTGCTATGCTAAAAACACAGCCAAACCCCAATTTTGAGCCTTTATATCTTCTTGATCCTTATCTGTTTTTTCCTGAATCCTTTTTCATGTTGTTGTCAAGTATCATATGTGTAAAACTACAAATTTCATTCTGTTTTGATTACCAGAAGTTGATAGAATCAGTCATTAAAGTCAATGTTTCGTCGTGAAAATTGATTTGGAGCAAAGCCCGTAATGTGGATCGACCCACTTTACACCAGGGTCGACTTTCCTTTGTTATAGGTCGACCTACCTTAAGAAAATAGCGTAGAGAGCCTCTTTTGGCTCCTGTATGCCTGTAGCTTGCTCTTGGGTGATAATAGCTCCCAGGTCCAACTTCTTGGTGTTGTATCTCCCTTAATATTGATTTATTTTGGACGATTCTTTTTGCATTGTAAAGCTTGGAACTTTACTCCATACCTGCAAATTTTTATGTCAATCCTAGGTTGTTTGGTCATTTAAAGCAGGTCTCAAAATTGGACTGGAAGTGATTTCAGAATAGGCTAGAATTCAGGCCTGAGTCCAAGTTTGAGGCTCTGTATCTTTTTCATATGATGTCAGAATCAATTTTCAGTTTGAAGATATGTTATTCTAGTTTGTTCATGTCAAATATTAGGCCAATCGGAGATCATTTGGTCATTCAAATTCCTTCCGAAAGTTGTAACCATGGTTGATTTCTGTGTGCATTTTTATGCCTTGATACATTTTTTCTAGTCATATTCTGTGGTTTTGTGTCTTGGTTTACTTCCTTATTAACTTACGAAAGCAAACTTATGTCTTACCTAATCCGAACCTGGATTTTGGTAAATTTATGATGATGTACTAATGAGATTCTTGAGGAGTTTTTGATGATGTTAAGCACACGTTGCATGTTTTAAATTAGTTTTAGATATATAAATAAATATCGATTTTACTATAGTTTTGAGGCTAATTGAGTTTTGTATTGTTAGTTTTAACGCTTAATAGCCTCAAAACGATGGTATAGAGGTATTTTCATAAATACACGAATTTTATAAAGAAGAGAGTTGATTTTGGGAAATGATTTTATAAGCTTGTTTTGATAAACTAAGTATTTTCTTATATAAAACCCACACTTTCGTACACCCTTCGAGTAAGCCTGATGGCGATCGAGCAAGGTTGTATACCCCATGGTATGGGACGTGGAGGTATATGATTTTATTTAATCCTAGATCCGTTAGATCGAAGTAATAATCCTAGTGTTTTCCAATAATCTTTGTGATCCTTTTAAGATATCCAGTGGCCCTTTGTGAAATCCAGTGTCATGTGATATCTCAAGGTTTACCAGTAACCTTTGTGGCGTGGTATTCACTATTTTGTGATTTTCTTTCATATTTGTATTCGTAGTGTGAAACTGACTTACAATGTGTGAACCATCAAGTGATATAGTGTGGTATGGGACACACAATTATCGATTTTTGGGTTACAATCTAAGAGTCTGTGAAACATTCTATGGAAAAGCCAGTATTGGAGCTTCGGGTCGATCATATTGTAGGCAACCTTCGGTTGATCATGTTGTACCCGATCTTCAGGTTGATCATGTTGTACGCGACCTTCAGGTCAAACGTGTTGTATGCAACATTCAGGTCAATCATGTTGTATGCGACCTTCAGGTCGATCATGTTGTATAAGACCTTCAGGTCGATCATGTTGTATATGAACTTTGGGTCAATCATGTTATTATACGATCTTCCGATAGATCATGTTGGCTAGGACATCCTTATGTTATTGTATATGTGGCTATGTCTTTAAGCCAATCTGTGTAATAGCACGTGCTGACATAGCTTTAGCTTGCCAATATGTGATGGATCCAACCCTGGTTTATGTGTTCTGTGTTTTTCTTTTATTTCACCATTAGTATTTTTATTGCGGTGATTTCATTAGTGGTTTTATACGCTTAATATAATTTCTGTGATTTCACAATTCTCTATTCCAATGATTCTCTGTTTCAATGACTATGTGTTTTCATGTCAGTGAGTCCATGATTTTCGGTTTTTGGTGGTCCGGTGAATATAAGAATCTGTGGATTACGTAGTTTGTGATTTTTCCTTGTGATTTCAGTGATTTCAGAATCTAATATTAGTACTACGTAATCTCAAGTGTTGATTACCATAATCAGGGAGTTCAAGGAAATTCGTGTTAAGGCAGTGTTTATGTCTGCTTGCATGTTATCACTCTTACTGCTATATACCAACCTTGTTGCCTTGAGTAAATGTGCTTCACTGACCTATGTATATAATATTACTTTCGATGGAAAGAAAATTATTGTATTAGAATTTCCGTATAAACAATATTTTGAGATTCCTTTTCATAAGGAAAGGAGTTAGTGTTTGGTTGATTTCTTATCTACCCGTTTATTATAACTGATATGTAAACTAGGCTGACCAGTACGTGTATTCCTCGGGTCAGACCGAGTTGTTTCAGGTTCAGTTGTTGTTGATCCATGTGTTGCTGGTCTTTCTTAGATTATCCTTGAAGACTATTTACAAGTTGTCCATTCATGTTCTCGTGTTGTTTTATTTGTTCCATTTGACATGGTTATGTTGTGTTATATATTTATTCAAGATATAGCCCAGGTATAAGCTGTAATTATGTGATTGTATCTAGGTGTAACTGTTCTGTGATCTATGACTGTAATATAATATATATTGTTCTGGAATGATACTTAGCCATCGTATTTTCTTATTAGGAGCATTGGGTATGTCGACCCCCCTATGTTAAGAAAGGAAATTTATTCACCCAATCGACGTTTTCAACACTTGACTAATATGAAATTACAGATAATCGTTCATAACTAGCCCTATTCTTCACTCTAATGGACAACATTACTTGTTAATGCTCTTTATTAGGGTGGGGAGTTACAATAGTATTCTAACCTTCAAAAGTAGATAAAGGTTTTTTAATCTTAAGTTGTTTATTGGACATGATTAATTCACATCATCCAAAGAAACATTCTCATTAATTACCTTGATAGAATCATAAGAGTGGGACGAGAACACCCTTGCATTGCTCGATAGCTCAGTTAACAAAGAGGCCAACAATCCAAAATTTAAGAATAATTCAATAGAAAATTGAGTATTAAAAGTTAAGGTTATAAAAATATAACGTTACAAGAAAATAAATAAGATTAATGGAAACGCACACGATAATTTCATAAAATAATGGATGGAAGAATTAAAGACTAATGTTATAACCATAACATTAAAATCTAATAAAGAGAATTAAATCACAAATGTTAAAATGCGCATTTGAATTTGAAAAGTAACGCGCGTAATAAAGCAAGAACTAAGTTAATTTATAATGGAATTTATTAGAAGTTAAATAAAATTAATATATAACAACGAGTTGTAAGTTTAATAAAAAGATATTAACTATAAAATAGAAAGAGGTTAAAAAAGGAATTTTTACATATATCAAATTTGGCTATGGAACCTTTTCCATTGTCCATAGCAATTTTATAACCAATTTTCATATATAATTTATCATAGTCCGAGCTAGTATAAAAGATAGGAGAGAAAAAAGTTAAGTGAAAAAAACCATAATATAAAAAAGGTATACGGGTCGACCCAACAAGGGTCAAGTCATCCCACGATACTCTCTGGGCACAAATGCATCCAGGTATGTATTGTATTCGAGAAATTTATTATTTCAATCAGTGTGGCCTATTCTGTTGCGTTGATTTGAGCGGCTGACTTTAATCCTGTTAGTGACATGGCTGGCTTGGATTAGTTCTAGAAATCCAACGGTCTGAGATCCCTAGGAAAAACTAAAAATAGACCCCTAGACCTAGCTATACCCTCACAACATAATCTTTTCCCTTGTGGGTTCTATCTTCTAAGATGGAGCTAATCTAAATTTTCTAGGGAAAAAGTTATAAAATAAAATATTTGCATAATCCTATTAGAGGCAAGATCTACAACAACCATGGAGAAAGAGCTTAGGACTATGGGTGAGTAGAGTAATTATTTATATTTTAAGTAGTTTAAAAGATTATGTTTTCTAACAGTTTTATTTATAATTTTATTTATGGCTTATTTATAGTTCTAATTATAGCTTTCTTATAATTTTAAGCATTATTTTCCTGTAAGTAGTTTACTGTTTTTCTTACAGTTTCTTTTATTTATTTAAATTCTATAAGTATTTCTTTTTCTGTTTCCTTAAAATTTCTCTTTGTGTTTCTCTTTCATTTTAGCCTTTTCCTTAGTAGTTATTTCTGTCAATTTTTCTCTCTTTTCGCAACCTTTTACATTGTTTTAGGGAGTTGTAAATGCTAGTTTATAGATACATTTTTTTTAACCTTCCTTTTGTGCCTGGATTAATCACATAGGATAGGACTCGCAAATATGGATTAAATAATAAGTAAATAAATTTACAATGTTAAATGTAAAATTGCAAATTTACAATAAAAAAGAATTAGGCTAAATTATGCAGATTTACAGGAACTTACAACGAATTTTGACCATTATTATAATTCATAAGATATGAAATAAGTAAGTAGATTATTATGATAATAAAAAAGCAAAAAAATCATAATAAAAAGAAAAAGAACAAAATCTATTATTATTACTCGGTCGAGAACTGGGTCAATAGGTTGGCTCAGATCTAGGATTGAGCTAAAAGTAAAAGAGAATATAGATTAGTAAGCTAGGACCCATTCCCACCACCTCCCATTTCAGATAGGATATGATGGTTTCAGGAAGACTGGGCCGCTTAGATGTAATAGCTGTTGTAAGAGGAAAATAGAATAAAATTGGATTTGGGTGCAAAACGATACTTTGTTTATTAGAAGTATCTTGTCCGACCAGCTTCCCTTTTAGATAGGATTTGATGGTTTTAGGAAAATAGGGTGCATGTGGAAGTATGGTATAAACGGTCAACAAAGTTTGATCAGTAGGACATCTGGTGTTTTATGAGCATTCAGATTTCGATTAGAGACTACTTTAACAAGAGCTAGTTTATGTGCCCTTTTGCTAGTAGGCAGGACCTACTAGTGGCACAATAATAGCCACAAGGATGGCAACAGAAGAGGGTAAGAGCTGATCAAAGGATATAATTAGGTAAGCTAATTCAAACAAAAAGTGTTCAGAATAGTAAAGGTGCAAATAGTTAAAGAAGAAACTCATTTATATGACTTATTTGCAATCATCTCTTTTCTGCACATCACATAATTGTTATCAAGTCTAACCATTTAGTTGCCAATCATGCTAGTAATTACCTTATTCACCCGGATTTATGTCTGATCTACTCCTCTTTCTTCTTTTTCCCTCTCCTTCAGTCTCAAGGGGTTGATTTTGATTATTTTAGATTTCTTGGAGTAGCAGATTGTTGGAGTAATTATTCTGATGTATCTATTTTTGTTTTATCACTTTTAGTTGGTGTATTTGTACTATTACTTAAGAGGGTATTTTATGTTATGTGCTCTGATTTGTAGTGAGGACGGGTGAGACGTGTAGTTTATGACATCGTATTACAATTATGATTTGATATTTACTTTTTGAGATGATTATTATTTTATGAAATAAATTAATAAGCTATGACTTCTTTATGTTTCCGTTATATCCATTTTACAAGTCATGTACACTTCAGTTTTTGTGATGTTATTCAATTATACCTGCAAATGCTATGTATTCTATAGTTCTCCTTTGTAATAGATACTCATGCGATGTGGGGTGTTTCAATCAAGAGCAAGTGATGGGATTGAAACATGCACAACACAAAGTTGTACAACCATAACAACAAGCACATCACTAACATGCATGCTCGAAGCCCTATTATTTTCGTCTACAACTACAAGGGTAATCTCACAAACACTATGAACTAAACAGTGATACAATCTAGAGGAAACCAAAGTTCCAATATCATTAGCATTCACATTACCTAAAAGGTCAAAGAGATCAGTCCAACCTACTGCTAAATTAGCGGAATTAAGAATATGAGATAGCGAATTTCACCCTAAATCAACATGCCATTTAACGGGAATTGGCGAGAGATACCAGATAGAGGGGAACTCAACTACAAAAGTGAAGATTGAATTTGAATCCAAATCTTGGTACAAACTTCAACCGACATAGAAAACATTGACATTTGATGTAGCTAAATTGTCATCCGAAGCAACAATGTGACCAGAACGAAAAATTGCTGCAAGGGAAATTTCTAACCGATTTACATGAGTGGTGCACTATTGCGATGGTAGGCACGAGCATTCAAATGTTCCTTGTTCTTCCCTTTCTTAAGCATCAAGAGAGACGATTCATAAATTGAGGGAGGGGAAAGGATGAAGGTGTATGTATGATGGAGAAAGAGGAGAGATTTGGATGAGATGGAGAAAAGAAAAAAAGTACAATTGTTGGGAGACCACTCATTATCGTACAACTTTATGTACTTTATTTATCTTTTAAATTTAAAATCGTGTATACGAAATTGTCAAATTATTTTTAAAATCATCCCAAGATTCCATTAATATTAGGCCTCTTCTATTAGGAGAATTTTTTTATGCTCACAACATTTGTTTTTGGCTAGGCTAGTTGCCAAGCATGGTAGAGTACTTGATTACTCAAACTCAATCCTAGACACTGCCATTCTAGAGACTCTACATAGTGGGATATTAGGTTAATTAGCTAACCACAATGTCACTCATTTATACTACATAGGCCATTGGAGTTCTAAACCATTGTTTGGACTAGCCATCATGTAGTGAAAGAAATAGGATAATTTCATAAAAAAAGTTGGATCCTTATTAAGCAGATGAAGTCTAATTTATGTAGGATATTTCTAAATTTCTTTTAAATAAAATCATTATTCTATTTAAGTTTATAATATAATTTTACATCATACAGTTAATGTCAGTACCATGGATGGTAGTTTTGATGATAACAAGTAATAAATATTTTATATTTAACATGTAACATTATCAATACATTCATATATACATACATAATATATATATTGTATAATGTGGGATGTTATGTAGATAATTGATAATAACGATTTTATAGTATCAAGACTGAAGAATCAAGATTAAAAGATCCAGACTTTAAAAATATGTAGACTTATGAGTTTCAAGAATATAAGATTTTGAGAATTCAAGATAATATAGAGTCTTAGAAATTATATTAAATCTCAGGTTGTAATTATCTGATCTTCATCCTCCTTCTACAAAAATGATTCTTTGAGAAGTATCCTCTTGTGAAAATGTTTATAAATCAATTTTCACTCTTTAAATTTTCTTCACAAAAAGCATTCAAATTTCTTTTCAAAGCGAAAATCTTATAACAACTTTACTTTGAATTTTTTTACTTAATAGTCTTTAATATTTAAAATTTTTGACTTTGATTTTAATATTTTGCTATTACACTTTTAAAGTAATTTTGATTGGATACTTTAATAGTCATACTTTAAATTTCAAATATATACTTTGATTTTTATAAATAAATATATTTTGATTTTACCTATATTTTGATATTACATTTTAGATTTTGATTATACTTATGATTTTATACTATAAGATTTTGATTTGAAGTTTATTATTTAATTTTTATACTGTTAGAATTTCAAATATTTATATTTATAGTTTCATTTATTCGATTATACATAGTTTTATTATACTTTTACTTAAATTACTTTAAATACTTTTTGGTAAGTTCTCTTTAGAATTACAACGCTTAATTTATGAACTTATTGCGATTAAATATGTTTACAAAGTTTTAAAACATTACATATATGGTTATATTTTCACTACATATTGAAAACAAAATAGTTTTGTTTTTTAATAAGGACATGTCGACATAGGGTATATATACCTATTGACATTTGGATTGTCAATGGATACCCAAAAAATCTGTAATCCGTCTGCATACGTATCTGAAAAGAGGATAAATATTCGATACTCAAAAAAGGATATGGATACGGATACAGAGATATCCACATCCGAAAATTATCTGTCCGGTTTTTTCAAGGTTATGCTAAAAAATATATGTATTTTAGTATAATGAATGAGATTTATTTATTGATTTACTAGGTCGAAGGTTTACATTATATGCACTAAATACATATTAGCTACTCTAATCTACTTAATTTCGTCATATATGTTTATTTTTAACACTTTTATGATCAATAGAATTGAAAAACATTTATGTTAAACTAAAAAAATTCATTTATATTTCTTGATTTATCGATTGTTGTAGACAGGATAATTATCTGATATCCGTTTGTATCCGCAGATACGGATATCCGAAAATGATTTCGGATACGGATACAGATATAGCACTATCTATATCCGAAAGTATCTCTTGCAACCCTATTCGACATGTAATAGTAAAATTTCAAAAATTTGAAAGGAAATGTCTTTTCACGATAGGATGCTTCTAACAGCCATATGCCTTTACCACTATAAACACTGTTCTTATAGAAATGATTTCTAATCATCTTCCTCTTATTTCTTCACTCTCTTTACTCCTCTCTTTGAAAATCTGAATTTCTATAACTGTATTCTGTTGATTTATCAATTAAATCATGTTATTTCTTCTCCATGTTGATTCTACATCAATTCTCTCCATTACTACCATGATCAAAATGCAAATTTGAGTTATAGGGAAATCGTATTCAAAGACTAAAAGATCCAAGTTTGCATTCTTTGCACAGACGACTCAAATGTATTATAAGAGTGTGATCAGGTAGCCCTTAATCTAGTTGGGTTTGATAGTGCATGTTTGAAGTAATTGGGAGTGATTTGTTTTCCTGGAAAACAAGTTCAGGGAGGATCTGTGGCCCTTAAATTAGAGTTTTGTATTCTGGAGGGTGCCTCCTTATGTCCTTAAAATCATGCAGTGTAACTGTTGATATTAATAAGAATTGTATGTAGTGCGAGACTGAATGCAAGGTTACTCTGAACCAATATAAAAATCCCTCCCGTGTTCTTCCCTTTATTGCTTTCTTACTTTATTGTATTTTTATTTACTTGTTTGATTCTATGATCATTATGTTCGTACACACACAATTGTAATCGGAAACATTACTAAATATTCACAAATTTAAGAAAATGTTATCCACCCCCTCTAGTGTTAATTCAGCCTTAAGATCTTTAATCCACATCACTTTCGTTTGGTATCAGATATTAGTTTTCAAAAGTATCATAATCTAATTTTTGATTAGATTAAATGGCTACTAACTCTGGTAGTCTCAATACTGTTATGAGTTCTTTCATAGATGGTCGGTCTATTGCCAGAACACAACTTTTTGATGGTTGTAACTACTTTATTGGGCATGTATATTTATATTCAATAGGATTAGACAATTGGAATGTTACACAAACTAAATTTACTGAACTCGAGACCAACTATACACTATGAACTACTGATCAAAAGGCAGTTGCACAAAGTAACTCAATGACCATGAATACATTATTTTGTTCAATAAATTAAAATGAATTTTTTTGGCATAGCAAATTAAAATGAATTTAATTGAGTATTTGTTTTTAAGTTTGCATATAAAATTTGGAGAACTTTGTAGGTCTTTCATGAAGGGACTAATAAAGTTAAATATACTAAGATTTCCATATTAACTAGACAGTTTTAGTTATTTAAAATGAATCCAAATGAGTCCGTTTCTAACATGTATAGTATATTTCAAGATATAATTCATTCACTCATAACATTAAGTTAAAAAAAATTCTAAATAAAACCATGTTAGAAAAAAAAAATCAAATTCACTCACTCCTGATTGGGATTGTATAACTTTTGCAATTAAAGAGGGTAACGAATTAACACTTTGAAATTAAAGTGTTAATTAGCAGCTTAATGTCTTTTAAAGAAAAAATATAAGCCAGAAGAAAAAGCAAGAAGTTTGAAAAGAAGTTAGCAGTATTCAATGCAATCACTGATGGATCATACTCGGATAATGATGCTAAAGTGATAACATTAATGACAAGGAACTTCAGAAAATTCCTGGGATATAGAAAAATGAACAAGTCCAAAAGAAACGATAACAAAAACCAAGGGAATATAAATAACAGCCAGAAAAAAATGTGGTGCTCGAACTATAATAAGCTAGGTCATGTGCAACTTTTCTATCCATATACAGATAAACAAAAGACAATGCCAAACACCAATTCATATAGAAAAAGGAAAATGGAATATACTGCGGCATTATATTATTTAGATTTAGGCAACTCATCAAGTGATAATGGCTCTGACACAGATAATATGTGCATCACAGTGATATACAATTCAGACAAAATGAAGACTGGATCTAAAATAGGTACGAGTTTATATAAAAAAATTACTGCTTTCTTTCTTTGTTTGGTTCTCTTTGTTGGTTTGATCACTTGTTTGAATTGAATCAATTTTTTAAACAAATTTTATTAATTTAAGTTAATTTTAAAATTTAAATTTAATATCAAAATAGATATTTATATGAAAATAAATTTTCTTATTTATGATAAACCAAAATTTATATATACTCGTCAATTACGACTTTATAATAGTTTTTCCTAATTTCAGAACCGTGGCGCTGGCTGCCATCAGCGTTTAGTGATCACACCCCTATTTTGTTGACATTCAACAAACAAACCAAACAACAAAAAGGGTTGCCATTTCGTTATGTTAATAACTGGTGTTTCCTCCCAGGTTATCTACAGTGTATACTACAAGGATATGAATCTACTACTTGGGGGTCGATGGCCTACCAGTTCATTCACAAGCTTAAAATTGTGAAAGGAAATTTAAAAACATGGAACAACTTGAGAGATAAGACTAACCAAATCAACAAACTATAGAAAGACTTTAATTCTGCTTTTCTTCAACTTGATCAAGATCCAGATAACACTCTTTTATATGACATGGTGCATTAGATAAGTACAACCTTAACAGAGAAGCATCAGAAGCAGCATTTACCATTACAGCAGCAAAGCAAGGTGCTCTAGCTACAGCAGGGTGACAGTAATACAAAATTCTTTTACGCAAAAATGTCCATGCATAGACAAAGAAATAAAATTCAAGCTTTGTTATAGCCAGACGGAAGTTATATTTATGATCATGAACAAATCAAGAATGAAGCTATTTCATATTATCAAACTCTGTTTAATGATCATGTTACACACGATTTTTCCAGCTATATCACTTCGAAAAAAGATAAACATCGAAGGCAATATATACTTAGCTTCAGATGTAACCATTGATGAAATCAAAGCAGCTTTATACTCTGTTGATGATGCTAAGAGTCCGGGACCAGATGGTTTCTTTTTCAAGTTCTACAAATTGCACTGGGACCTCCTGAAACAAGATTTATTCCAGACGATCAATGAAATATATCAAACAAAGAGACTGCCCCTCGATTTGAACCATAATTTCATTACGTTGATTCCTACAAAAAAGATAAGCTGTAAACAATTGCAGATTACCGTCCTATTTCTTGTGCAAATGTGCTTTATAAAATTGTTACCAAAATTTTATGTAATCGACTTAAAATATTTATACCATCATTAATTGCACAGAACTAATCAACGTTTATACCGGGAAGAAATATTGGTGAAAATGTGTTGCTGGCTCACGAACAGGTTAGGGACTTTGCAAGACAAGGAAAAGGGAAGATGTGTATTAAAATTGATCTTCAAAAAGCTTACGATACAGTAAATCGTGGTTTCATTTGTCACATGCTTATGACAATGGGTTTTCCAGACGCTACTGTCGAGCTTATACATGAGTGTATAACTACCCCGATGTTTTCAATCATGATTGACCGGAGGCCGTACGGATTTATAGATTCTAACCAAGGCCTTCAACAAGGAGACCCAATCTCACCCTACCTATTCTGCATAGCCATGGAATATTTTTCACTACTTATGGAGGAAGGTGTGTTATATGGTCAGCTTATTCCTACTACTACAATGCAACATAACATAACTCATCTACTCTATGCTGACGATGTGATAATTTTTCTCACTGCTACTACTGGAAATGCAACTTACGTGACTCGGATTTTTAACGCTCTCGCCCAAACCATAGGTCTACATGTTAATCAAACCAAATCACATGTATATTACAATAAAGGGGTAAGGCAAAATGCTGAAATATCTGCAATTTTAAGAATAGAAGAGCATAGTTTACCTGTCAAGTACCTTGGAGTTCCTCTGACATCCGATTATATCCATGCAACGCACTGTTCTCCCCTGTTAAACAAGATCATTAATAAGATTGATGGATGGGATTGTAGTTTTTTAACTATGGCTGGTAGAGCTGAGCTTATACATAGTACGATAACACTCCTATTCTTATGCATTGGCTGCTGATATACAATTTACCATCCTCCATGTTAAAGAAAGTAGATAAATTATGTGTAGACTTTTTCTGGAAGGGTAAATTGCATAAAATATCGTGGGATATACTGTTTAGACCTAAGATAGAAGGCGGCATAGATCTACGGAAGTTTGATGATTTAAACACTACTGCACGATTAAAACTACTATGGAAGTTATTGACAGAATGTTCTTTATGATCGAGTTGGATGCGAGCGAAGTACCTAAAAAACATGAATTTCTGGACTGCTCCCATTAACAACAATTTTTCGGGAACTATGAAATTAATTTTTAGATAGAGAGATATGGCCAAACAAATTATGACTAGAATTATAGTGAATGGTGAACAGACGGATTTATGGTTTGACCCATGGATAAATCACAAATCGTTAATGGATCTAGTTGGTTGGAGCCGTGTGAATGTGACATCAAGTAGCGACTACAAAGTCAGTCGTATTCTACATAATCGACAGCGGAAAACACATTTATTATCTGAAACTAGGGAAGTGGCAGATCAAATAACACACGTTCCCGCGCTTTCGGATCAGAATCAGGATTATTGGCAAATAACAGCCACCAACAATTTCAAGTTTTCACATGTTTGGGATGCTATTGGAGAACACAAAGAACAGGATCAGAACTTTAAGCTTATATGGAATGGTAAAGTGGAAAAGAAGTTCTCCTTTACAACAAACATGGCATATCTAGGTCGCTTAGCAACTACAAATCGATTAAATACTTGGGGAGTTACTGTTGACAGCTTATGTGTTCTATGTGGTAATTATACTGAAAGTCATGATCATATTTTCAACAATTGTGAATATTCTGCTTACCTTTGGAATCATTTATGCTTCAAATTGGAAGTGCCTCTGCTCTCCGCCACAGATCTTCCGGCTCGATTGTCACAGCTTTGATCTCTTATACCAACAAGCTCTCTCTACAAGGCATTCGCCTTTACTGCGATGTAAGGTTTCTTTAAGGAGGTGAATCATATTATTAGTTCTTCGGCGTCATTAATAAAGAACCGTATTTCAAACTATATATATACACACACATATCTAGTCGTACAAACAAACAAAATCATGAAAAGAATCAAATTCCAGAAAAGTACATTCACATGCCGACATGTCCCATAACACAATGTTGACATTTATGTTAGAATTCTGGAATTCAAATTTATGTTTAAATTTTGAATTTTACACCTTCTTTTCATCAATTCCTATGTAATCATAAGGTACCTTATCGACCAGGAAAGATGCATCATCAATATCTAGTTATATCATCTTAACTCGTCTATTATTATTATTATCACATTTGAAGTTCAGAAACTCTCATTTTCGAACTATTATATTTTTACAACTTAAATGTCTTCATCTTAACCCACTCCTAACACTATAAGACTCACAAAGGCTATAAAAGCTCATTGCTACTAGGATCAAGATCTATAAATACCTACATCAAGTATATGAATGACTGAAAAGTCCATTCCGATCGGTTTCCTATTTTCCATGATTTTCCTTCTTTTCAGCTTGATTCCCTTTTCATTAAAGCTCGGCTCTTTCTCTTGTTAACGCAACTCAAAATGATTTCGTCTGCTATCCTGATCTTGTCAAAATGTTATATGCTAATTTGAATGGATTTTTTTTAGTGGAAATGAAAATAAAAAATGAAGTAGCATAAAAGGAACACAAACCATCTTGGGTTTAAGGCCAAATAATTGATTGTCGATTTACCGAACCGGATCTTTCTACATTTCAATTTGATGAAACCGATATAAAGACTTTCCATCACATCTTTCAAAGTGATGAAAATCACGAATTTGAATTCACAACTTTTTCCCTAGAGTAAAAAAATATCTTATTTTACACCGACTTCCCATCGTCACTCTGGTTTGCTCAACCTGCTCAATACTGTTGTGCTGTACGCTATGGTCTCAAATGTTGGATTGTGAACTCCACTGCGTCTGCTATGTTGGTGCTTTGACAGCTCTGGTTTGTTGATTGTATTCAAGGTATCAACTTCTTTTATTAGCCCATGGTATGGGCCTCGCCCGAGAAGTGCTGGCACTTTTTAGTGTTTTTCGATATTGTTTTTGGTTTCCAGTTTATGTTGGAATGCTAAGGTAGATTTTGATGATTCGTTTTTGCGATTTAGCCTCTTTGAGATTTCGACTTGTCTTGTCTGGCAGTCTTGCGTAGTTTGGGTGCTTTCACTGGTTTACTTCTTCGGTGTTTGGTTTTGGTGGTAAGGGGGTCATATGGAGTTTTATAACAACCAGAGTTCCGACAGATCGATTTTTTTTTCAAAATTCTAATCCATCGAAACCCGTGTTGGTTGCTCTAGTATTCTATAGAAAAGGCAGATATATAAAATATATCAGAGCTCAGAAATATCTCACAGTGGAATGGATAAAGTATAATATAATCAAAGTATAGCCTTACCATAGTAATAATACTACCAAACCAGTATCCAAAGCTATCATATCTCTGCCACAAATTTAAATTGTGAGTATGTTATGAGGAGAGGGTCAGAACACAAGTTTTAGTGACTGGATTTAAACTATACACTTTGCATAATCCTATATATACCATTCAATCACATTTTCTTATTTATTAGGTTACTTGGATTAACAACACTCAAGGCTTACACATACGTCGTACCCATTTACTTCCCAGTGGATTAACCTAATACAGTATATATGTAGTTATCCCCTCCCCCCCAATATTCAGGTAGACCCCATGGTACCTTACTCGCACGGTCTCCACTATAGTGCCACATAAATGGACGCAGTCCCTCATCCAACGCCGGAGTGACGTATGGATCTTTACATAACAAATGTTACGTTCCGCACATATCTTTCATTACAATGCTACGTAAACGTACGGACTGCGACCCTTGATCAAATCAGATTCCATACCAGAATAATGCCCTCAAGTCTACGATACACCACCCAGAGAAGATATGCATGAATATAGAATTTCCAACTTACGTATCGTCAATCGTATTCGATGCCTTAACCGAACACAATGTGAACTGAGTTCCATGGCAGAGCTATACAAGTAATGCGGAACTCGGTCAGGAGCTTTTCCATATTTGTACAGGCCCGTCTTTTAGAGCCTCAATTACATATATTCCTAGAGTCTGTTTTTCATGGTGGCTATGGCCCCACCTCGGCCCCTCCCTCAACTAGTAAAGACTACAAGCGCTAAACAACTTGCCCCTAACAAACAATTTAAACATCCAGTTGGCGTCTTCCCTCAACCATCGTACCTTGATAGTGAAAGGTGAATGGCCTATTGGGTTTAGCTCTAGTCTTTTCGCATCCCACTGGCTGCCGATGACGGGTACCCGATGATCTACTATCATTGTTGGTCCTGACCTCTCCCTCCCTTTTGAGGCGACCGCCGAATCACCCTAGCGTCACAATGTCACAACATCTGACTACAAATCTACTTTTGTAGTCAAGGCCCGCGCCACCTGGTAGTAACGCATAGACCCAACTTCTGTGAGCACAGTCTAAACATATGCCACCACACAGAGGACCACCAAAAGCACCTTACGTATCTCAGGAAGCCGCGTACTTCCCCTTTCGGTCCTTCGGAGCCGCCAGAATAGTCAGACGAATGTACGCTCCCCTCATGCCTCATGACACCGTGATGATCTACCCCGTTGGGTAATTCACCCTCAGACGTGCGGACTAACCCAAGCGCCTTATTTTAATATGTCATTAGACCCTATGTCTAAATATTCCTTTATGCTCTTGCCTTACCTCATCAGGTTTCCATTTAACTTGGTTATTCCTATTAACATTGAATTCTTAATCAACTTACCAAGTTCCACTCGCTTATTAATTTCAATCATATAACTTAACCCATTTAAGTTTATTAGTAAGCCCACAACATGTTATTCTCTAGATTGTGATCCCAGGTCTGTAATACACAATCCCTTTATATTCTTGTTTGATTTCAAAGTTACAATAACATTTTCTACTTAATACGCAATTAAGTATATCTCAATTCACATGTTTTCTATTTAACATGTCACTTATCATTTACGATTAAATATAACTTATTTCATTTCATGAGTTTGCCTCACTCTTTCCTATTTAATCATAATTCCCTTTTAGACCATCACTCCAACTTATCTTTATTTACTTGCTAGCTTAGTTCTCTTAACTAAGGTTCACTAATAAGTCTTCTTTCCATTTATTATAACCTATGTTATAATTTCCTCTTATCCCTAGGAAAATCCTTAGCATATTATTCTTATCAGCATAATTCATATTTCCAAGTTTTCAAATTACTTAATTTATAATTAAGTACAACTTCTTTCATTTCATAAATTTTCCCCCATTTGCTGATTACTTAATTTACAATTAAGTACCATTTTTCTCATTACACAAGTTATCTCATTTTCTCAATAGTTCATTATAACCTAAGTTATAATATCCACTTGTCCCTAGGACAAGTCTACATATTATACAACATTCTCATTAATGTAATTTATTATAATAGTTTATTATCATTCCCCGTTTATTCCCATTTTCTTTTACTGCTGTAATTATCTTTCAATTCCATTTATTCCCATTAACTATAATTAATGCCATTTATCAATCCTATTATTTACATATACTTATATATATATATATATATATATATATATATATATATATATGTTTATGTACTAGACCTCTCACATTAAGCCTACACTTGTGGATGCTGGATTTGCTAGGCGATTCCGGGTGGACTTCTTCAATAAGTTGACTTAACCTCGTGTCTTAGCACCATTACATGTTTTATTTATTTAGTTAGACCCCTTACATTAGATTTACCACTTGTGGATGCTGGATATGCTGAGCGGTTCCAGGCATACTTCTACCACAAGTGTAATCTAACCTCGTGTCTAAGTGCAGTTATAGTTTCCTATTTACTGTAAGTTTTCTACATAGTCTAGGCATGTCCATTCTTTCAAGTCTATATTTTACGTGTCATCATATTAAGCCCATTTTATATTGCATGTTATCTCTAACATACAATAAATTCTATTCTAACATGTAATTGTTTTAATCATGTAATTGTTCAAATCTAACAATAACATGTAATTTTCTCAATTTCTACCATTAGTGGTCCAGGTAGATAAATGTCACAAGTTAACATGGAATTGAAACAACAGTAATTGCTAAACTTATTTTGACAAGTTTATATTTCAATATATGAATTTTCCAACATATTAATATTCCAACATGTCATATTCGTCGCTTTAATATTTTTAGCAAATGTTTAAACATTTCATTATATCATATTTAAACATGTCATAATAACATTTCAATTCTTTTAATTATTCTAGCAAAATTCACATTATACGATAATGGGGAATGTTAAACGATAATATATCATTATCAAAAATGATATAACTTAAATTCACTTACCTCATTTGCTTTCCAAATCTTGGATCTAGTCCAAATCCAGCATTATATGGTTTTCCCGTAATTGGATTCACAACCTAACAACCATGGATTCATAATTTTTACTAAAAGAAAAAAGGGAAGAAAGAAGAAGAAAATTGAATACACCAGATCTAGAAAATTACCTCGCTTCGCATTAGATTCTGAACACCTTTTTATTAACATCAATTCTTTTCTTCCAGATCTTGATTTAGAATTTTTCCTAAACTAATAATCTTAATTTTCTGAAGAGATTTGAGGAGGAGAAAGAATGATAGAGCTTAGACGTTGTCTCAGAGAATGTGAGATTTGGGATAGGCTCTGCTAGCCTATTTATAGGTGTTCAGGATCTTATCGTACACGCGGCGCTGAGTCAGCAACGAACCTTGTTAAGAAAACAGTCTAGATTCGTTGTATCCAGATCTGGGGTGGGGTCAACCCCTGGGTCGACCCCCCTACAGGGGTGTCGACCCCTGGATCGACCCCCACATGGGTGGGTCGACCCCCCATGGGTCCCACGAGCTATTTTGGTGCATAAGTTTGAATTTCGAATTTTCGAATTTTTAGGAATTTATTTAAGCATTATACTCACACGAAATTTTCTTATACTTATACAATTCTTCTAACGATCATTTTACGCGTATATATATACACATAACTTTTGTTTCATTTTCAAAATCCAAACAATGTTGCACCGTTTTTTGATTCTTGCCATATTTCATCGATTGTAGCCTTATCTTGAACTTCTATCTCTTATATATATTTCTGCACATATATACATATATATACATATATTTTCTTTATTTCCTTATATGTTTTTTATCCCTTATATGTGTGTTTTATCCTTTCAAATTTTGAATTTGTATACGTAAATATATGCGTATGTTCAGTCGGCCCTCTCTAAAACAAAGACAAAAATTATGCCTTCGTCGGGGTTCGAACCCCCGACCTCTATGTTGCATATCCAATGCCTTAACCAACTGAGTTATGATGTCTTTTGTGACACCCCACGTCCGTTAATATCACTCACTAAGGAAATGCATTAAGTTTCGTGAAGCTTTATAGGTAAACTGACACAGAATAGTTATAAGACAAATATAAATAAGGCAGCAGCGAAAAATTTAAATTTTTATTTCAACCATAAAGCTTAATACCGTGGTCCACAATTTCATAAGTCACAAAAGCCATTACAATAAAATAACTTCTGTCTTGCACCATCGGAGTACATAAGTAAATAAAAAGCATAATTTTCCCCAATTAAAAGAGTTAAGCCATAGTAGAGACAAGAACTTGAGCCATACTTCAGAAGTGGCTCCTAGCAAGATGATATCTTAGTCCTGATTAAGTCTGAGTGTTTCCTCCCTGAGAACCTAGGGTAAACGGAAGAAAGAAGGAGAAACAACAGGGTCAGACATAAAGTCTGGCGAGTCTAATTACTTTTAGCCAATAGATAAATAAAAGCAACATGATAGACATATAAAGTGGATAAGAGAGAGATTACTACATAAATGGCAGGTATGATAAGGTAAGCAAGATAAGGTGTATGTGCCTCACTAATGATTACTCTGCACTATTACTAGTATAAATGAAATGAGATGATCCCTTTGACTATAACTTGGTAGGCTTAGGGCATATGTCCAAGTGTACCCTAACCACTACCCTAATCGATCAACTCCCTACTCCGTAGATATCCTGTGCTAGCCCCATAGTAGGAGGTATCACTTCCTAAAGTGGCAACCCAAGTTGTGCACAACCATATCTACTAGTGTCATGGTCATCTTAGACCCCTCTGCCCGGCCCATGCACGCACATATCCCCGGTCGGTTTGCATCGCCCACACCTCCGTTTCGTTTGGATCTCTTACAATCTATCAGTAAGCGTGCCCCTTCTACGCCTAGTACGAAGTTCTTTATTTGATACCTACTCCAAGTTACTAACTGAAATGGGTCCCATACAATATGATACAAGCTCTCCCCCTTGTCTTTTATCCCCACTAGGTTTTCCACTGAATATGTATACCCTTAGGTGTCTTTAATTGCATAGACCTATACACGTTATGCTTACCCTAAAGTGTGTCTTTAATTACATAACTTCATTTCATTATTTACCGGTTATGTATACCACTAGGTGTCTTTAATTACATAACCTTATTGGGTTATGTTCGTGGGCCTATATATAAATATTACCCACCCCCTCTAATTTACTTAACCCACCCACTACCCATCCAATTTTAATTAACCCTAACTTAAGTTAATAATCATACAATCTTTAAATTAGGTTAAGTAGCCCAATTCTTTTACCATGTCCATTTATGGTTTTATAATGGCTAGACCTGCCACATTAGGCCTACAACATGTGGATGCTGGATATGTCGGTCGGGTCCGGGCAGACTTATTCCATAGTTGGGGCTAACCTCGTGTCATAGCCCGATTCATATTTACGTACTTAGACCTCCCACATTAGGTTCAACATTAGTGGCTGTTAGATATGCCGGTCAGGTCCGGCCAGACTTCCACCATTAATGCAACCTAACCTCGTGTCATAAGTACAATTACAATTCCTAATTGTAATTAATAAACATTCCATTTTTATTCAAATCTACCTATGTCATTATAGGTAATTATTTCTATGTTTCCCTATTTGAATTGTATGTCAGTATTACATAAATTATGCCAATTATAAACCCCTTTTTCCCCGTTTCTTAACTAACGTATTCACACGTATTTTGGTGGCATCTAGGCTATAAAGTAACCTATCTACAACAATAAAAAAGGGAATATGACAAAGGGTGATAGTTTTTCAATATTTCTTGGCATATACATAAACTTAACATGATAACAAGGTGGGTGGATGCGTAATTTCCATCATAACAAAGTGGACATAAAACTGATGAACTTGTGGCAGCTACGATGTGAAAGCAACATAATGAGATCTAGTCCAACTATTTAGATCTAGCATAATTAGGGTGACACAGAAACATGTTTAGATCTAAAAAAGGCTTCACATGTCAAGTTTACCACATATTTAAACTAATCACAATATGACAGGTGAAAGGTGATTTACATAAAGAACTAGATCTAGCCAATGTTACAACTGTCCAATAGATGTACATTCACCATAATATAGTTGCAAGTTCAGATCCACATAGATAACATAATAGAATAATCACAATTGTATTTGATTTAGGGAATTAGATCTATCATGACATAGTATATGATTTAACATTTGCATAGAATCACACTTTACAACATATCCAAGTCATAGTCTTTCACAGTTTACTTTCAATTATATAAACCTAAAAACAACTAGAAACTCATAGCGTTGTGTTTAGATAATTGAGAAAGAACGGATCTAGAATTTCTGAATTTGATTTGCAAAGTATGTTGTTGTAGAAAATGGTTCAGTTCGCACTCCAGCAGCATATGGCCTCCATGACTTCCAATGAAGAAAATATGAGAAATAGCCACAAATTTATAGCTACAGAGTCCTCTGAAATCGACTGCCACCTCAGCCCTAGGGGTGTCGACACCCCTGTGGGTGGGTCGACCCTAGGTCGACACCCCTCTAGGGGGGGTCGACCCCCTAGAGTGGGAATTTCGCCGCGCTGACGAATTTTTTAAATTTGAACTATTCTAGATAGAATTCTAGCTCAGCTTTGACTCATCTCTGACTCATACATATGTATATAATTTTTCTATGCATGTACAAATATAAAACCCTCATAATTTCCTCATACGGTGTCCGTTTTACTCAAACCAAATGTCTATCTTGACCAGAATTTCAAGACGGACGCAATGGTGCAATCCGTTTCCTCTGATTCTGAATATTAAATTAATTATTTTTTAATTTATCCTCTTTTAGTGTTAGTACAAATTTGGGATGCTACATTCTCCCCTACTCAAAGGATTTCGTCCTGAAATCTCTAAGTTGAGAAGAA
This sequence comes from Allium sativum, assembly GCA_030737875.1. Classification (NCBI taxonomy): domain Eukaryota; kingdom Viridiplantae; phylum Streptophyta; class Magnoliopsida; order Asparagales; family Amaryllidaceae; genus Allium; species Allium sativum. The sequence goes on along the minus strand of CM060912.1, from coordinate 554,315,505 downwards.
TGCATATCCTACCATCCATCATCCATCTACTCATCCACCGATCACTGGCATCCATTGTCCTTAAGGATTTCTAGTGCTTATATGAATATATGCGAAGGTGTATGTATATGTCCCAACACTAATGTGATGATCAGGCGGTCTGCTGATTCAGTTGACCTCCTTAATTCAATGTATGTTAGTGTCATGAATCCAATATGTATGCAAATAAACCTATCGTATCTTATAAGTTTTATATGTGTGCACATTCATTTGTCCAAATGCAACATCCATATGTTAACTCATCCATTTCCATTCATAAAAGAAAAGAAAATGCACACACATCCATATGCAATATGAGAGTGATTGAGCCGATGTTAGTGCCTAATGTGTGTGCATATGCATCTACAGGTAACCACTAGCAAACACTTGCATCCACTTGCATAACATGTTTCAAACACATGTTTACATCCATAGGATTCCTATCTAAAGGTCGAAAATACGGTGGATAAGATATATTCTATTGACAGAAGCAAGCATTGAGAAAACTTAGTAAAAGGTGTTAAGAACATACCCTCGAAAAGAAAAGGGCACGGAGCACGAATCTTATCTTCGGTCTCCCAAGTAGCAACTTCTGGGTTATCTCCCTATTGAACCTTTAGCAACTTGATCTGTTTATTGTGCAGCTTCTTAACTTCTGACCCAAAAATACGGATAGGGACTTGTCTGACTGTCGCCTCCCGTTCCACTTCGACTTCTTCCAACATACTCGGCTCAACAACAACCTCTGTGCCATGCAAGCACTTCCTCAGATGAGAGACATGGAAAAGGTCATGAACACCGGGTAGATTTTCTAGGAGCTTTACTCGGTAGGCCATTTGGCCAATCCTCTCAGTTATGGGAAATGGTCCCACAAACCTAGGTGCCAACTTCCCTACTGATCCAAAGCGAACCACATTCCTGAAAGGCGATACTTTGATAAAAACCAAGTCTCCCACTTCGAATTCGATGTTAGTCCTTCTCTGGTCTGTGTAGGACTTCTTCCTATCTTGAGCTGTCTTCATCCGCCGTCAAATATGGTCAATCTTTTTGGACGTTTCCCTAACCATATATTGTCCAAGTAATAATATTTCTGTAGATTCCCACCAACCAGTTGGCAATCTACAGGGTCATCCATACAATGCTTCGAAGGGTGTCATGCCGATGTTGGCCTAGTAGCTATAATTATAAGCAAACTCTAATAAAGGAAGATGCTCTTGCCAAGTCCCTCTGAAGTCTAGGATACACAGCCTTAAAAGATCTTCAAGAATCCTGTTCACCATCTCCGTCTGTCTGACGGTCAGAGGATGATAAGCGGTGCTCAAACACAAATGTGTACCTAGTGCTTCTTGCAAGCTCCTCCAAAATTCGCTGGTAAAGATGGGGTCATGATCGCTCACGATGCTAGAAGGTACTCCACGAAGACGAACTATCTCACGAACATAAATTGCTGCCTACCATGATGTCGTCCTCTTACTCTTAACTGGAATAAAGTGAGCGCTCTTAGTGAGTGTATCCACTACCACCCAAATATTGTTGTTACCTTTCTTCGATCAAGGCAACCCATCTATGAAATCCATAGAGACGCTCTCTCATTTCCACTGCGGAACCTCCAACGGATGAAGTAATCCACCGAGCTTCTTTTGCTTAGCTTTAACTTGCTGGAAAACTAAACATTGGGAAACAAATTCGGCCACATCTTTCTTCATCCCAGCCCAAAGAAAACATTCTTCATGTCCCTGTACATCTTATCACCACCTGGATGAATAGTCATCTTAGAATAGTGGGCTTCTTCTAGGATTTCCTTTATCAAGCCTCATGTTTGAGGAACACAAAGCCTTCCATCTCGTCGCAACCACCACTTTTCAACTGTGGCGTATCTACTGAGGTGACTAGAAGTCTCCCCTCTTCTGAGCTTATCCATGATGTCAAGAATCTATGGGTCACCTTGTTGCGAAGCTCCTATCTAATCCATAAGGGTCGGTCGTAACTCCAAGGATGCAAACAAATCAGGCAAAACCTTGATGGAGGGTCTAAAATCAAAAGCTGATATAAACTCCAAGATCTTTCTCTCCACAAACAGAGGACTCAGGGCCACCCTCTACCTACTTAGTGCATCTGCCACCACATTACCCTTGCCAAGGGTATAAGTAATCTCAAAATCATATGAAGTTAAGAACTCCATCCAACGTTGTTGCCTTAAGTTGAGATTCTTCTATGAGAATAGATACTTTAGAGACTTATGATCAGTGTATAAGTCAAACTTTTCTCCAAGTAAATAATGATGCCACGTCTTTAACGCAAATACTATGGCTGCTAGCTCTAGATCATGGGTGGGGTAATTCTTCTCATGAACTCTCAACTGTCTACCCCCATAACATATTACTTTCCCTTCTTGCATCAAAACCGCACCAAGCCCTGTACCGCATGCATCAGTGTAAACAGTAAACACTTTACTTCCATCAGGCAAGGTCAAGAGTTGGGCTGTTGTTAGAGCCCTCTTCAGTCGTTGGAAAGCAACGTCATACTCCATGTCCCATGAAAATGCCAAATTATTCTTTGTCAGCCTGGTGAGAGGGGCTGATATCTTCGCGAAGTTCTTAATGAACTTCCTATAATAACCTGCCAACCCAAGAAAGCTTCTCACCTCGGTTGCATTTTTAGGAATCTGCCAATCTTCCACTGCAACCACCTTGGCGGGATCTACAACTATCCCTTCTTTAGAGACTACATTCCCTAAAAATCTCACCTCTTTACTGCAAAAATGGTATTTGGAGAACTTTTCCTTATGCTCATGGTCACGGAGAGTTATCAAACTTCTCTCAAATGTTGGGCATGCTCTTCTTCATTCTTGGAGAAGATCAAAGTATCATCAACAAAGACTATAACAAATTTGTTTAGGAACTCCCGAAACACCCTACTCATCAAATCAACAAAATAGGCGGGTGCATTTGTCAACCCAAAAGGCATAACTAGCCATTCAAAGAAACCGTCCAGAGTTCCGAAAGCAGTCTTATCTATGCTGTCCTCAGCCACCCTTAACTGATGGAACCCCATAGCCAAGCCCAACAGAGAAAATACTGAGGTACCAACAAGCTGATCAAATAAATCATCAATCCTCCAAAGTGGGTGCCTATTCTTCTTGGTGAGATTATTCATTTCACAATAGTCAACACACAAACGAAGTGAACCATCCACTTTAGTTGCGAATACTACTAGAGCACCCTATTCAAATATGCTTCGTCTGATAAGCCCTTTCACAAGTAGCTCCCCTACTTGCTTACTCAGCTCCCTCCTCTCCATTGGAGCCATGTGGTGCACTGGTAATGCAACTGGCTTTGCATTGTCCACCAGATATATGCGGAAGTCAATCTCGCGCCTTGGAGGTAAACCTTGTACCTCATGAAAAACATCGAAATAATCTCGAACCATTGGAACAGATTGCAAATCATCTATGGATGCATCTAGAGACTCTAGGAATCTAAGCATGACAGACCCTTGGGGGTCACAAGAAACTTCGAGGGTCTTCCCATGACAAGTCAGGAGTCTAACAACCCTCCTCTCACAATCCAGAATGGCCCCATACATGGTAATCCAATCCATTCCTAGAATCAACCCATAGCCCATAAACCCGAGCATATACGCGTCACATTCAAATTCGATGCCTAACACAGATATTTTCAAACCCCAAAAAAACATCGATAAATGAGTCGAACCACCAATGGGTTTTGAAACAACTACGGGATCTACTACCGTACTAGTAACTAAGTGCAGAGATTCAACCATAGAACTAGATATAAACGAGTGTGAAGCACTGATCGCGAGAGCATGCACCTGCCCTCTAGAAGTCCCAGCTCTTACAATCTTTGATCAAGTGAGCATACACCTGCCCTCTAGAAGTCCTTGCTCTTACAATCTTTGATCAAGTGACCCTCCTTCCCATAATTGTGACATTCTCTCTTATCCTTTCCTTTAACATGTTTCCCTCCTTTCTTCTGCTATTGTTGCTGCTGTTGCTATTGTTGCTGCCCCTTCTTGGGCCATACCTTCTTATTCTGCGATATCCCCTCATATTTTGTTTCCTTCTTTTCTCTCTTGTGCTCCTCATGCATTAGGGCCATATCAACAAGCTTTTCAAAGGTGGCCCCCATTGGGATATGGGACATAGCTAAATCATGCAGAGGTTCATTCATCCCTTTAGCAAACTGCAAAGCCCATTTGTGTGGTGTATCCACCAACTCTAGCCCGAACCTTGCCAGCTGGTTGAACTTGTTCACATACTCCTTCACTGTCAAATTCCCGTGTTTGAGTGTCAAGAACCTCTCCATTTTGTATGCTACTCTCAGCTTTGGAAAGAAATTTCATTTCGAACCTCTATCTAAAGTCTTTCCAAGTTTCCACCGGACGTCCAGCTTGGGTGATTTCCCAATAAAATGAGGCTTCGTCCTTTAATAGCCAAGCACCTAACTGGATCGTTTTTCGGTCCTCCACTTCCAAGATTATGAATAAGTCCTCGGTCTCCTTAAGCCAATTCCAAGCTTCTACGAATGTCTCGATCCCATGGAATGGCCTTCCTCCCGTAGCCCCGAAGTCTTTATAGATCTTAGCAAAGTTGTCAGCTCTTGGAGGGGGAGGAGGAGGAGAAATGACTGGTGCAGCTGTGGGAGGAATGTCTCTTTGGCCTTCGGCCAGCGTCATGGCCTCCAAATATATATGGAACCATCCGCGTATTGTAACGCCCTCTGGGATATTAGGGTGTTTTGTTCCCCAGACATGCTGAAAAAAAGGGAAAAGGAAGAAATTAAGATAAAGGACCGAAGGATACTACATATGGCTTTTTGGGGAATGTTTTTCAAAATAGTTTTTTCTATTGAAAATGCTTTATTTAAAAACCTTTTTGAAAATAATTTCCAAAAACTTTTATCTAATCTGGTAACCTTCAACTCTGATACCAATGAAGAAAATATGAGAAATAGCAACTCTGCAGAGCCCTTTGAAACCGACTGCCACCTCAGCCCTAGGGGAGTCGACACCCCTGTGGGTGGGTCAACCCCTAGGCCGACACCCCTCTAGGGGGGTCGACCCCCTAAAGTGGGAATTTTGCCACTCTGTCGAATTTTTCAAATTCGAACTGTTTTGGATAGAATTTTGACTCAGCTCTGACTCATCTCTGACTCATACGTACGTATATAATTTTTCTACGTGTATTCAAACTTAAAAGCCTCATAACTTCCTCATACAGTGTCCATTTTATGCAAATCAAATGTCTATCATGATCAGAATTTCAAGATGGACGCAATGGTGCAGTCCGTTTCCTCTAATTCTGAATATTAAATTAATTATTATTTAATTTATCCTCTTTTAATGGCGGTACAAATTCAGGGTATTACATCTTTTGTTAATAAGTTTAGAAACAATGGTAGTCATTGTTCTCCTTCATTTACCTTATTTTCATGTTTTGTTACAACACTTCATTTAAAGGTATCTCTTTCACCTTAAATCAGCTTTCTGCAATCCATAGGTCTAAATTGACTAGAAAATCGCCATGAATGCAATGACGCTAATCCTGTGGCCAAATTCTGGAAGCTCTTCAAATTTTCTTTTTCTTAAATGTTTATGTCTATGCATATATATATACATATATGCATTATTTAATTCTTTAATTATCATAAAATGCGGGGTGTTACATTCTCCTACCCTTAGGAAATTTCGTCCCTGAAATTTGACAAGGGTAAAATCAATTAACCCCTCGCATAACATACATCCATCTTGTGTGCATCTAATTTTTGCAACCATTGTGCACTTGTGCTAAGTGAGATAAAACATAGTAATACATGTATGCCTAAGCGGTACCTCCTATATGTGCAAAAATAATTCAAAAATCCTTTTAAAATATGGTGCTCACATCCTAAATACACTGGAAGTTCTACATGAATGCAATATTTTGAAAATCAAAAATGCTTTTTCATCCAAATTTTCCTACACTCTTGCTGAACAAGAGCATAGTTCATCTAATTTTTGCATCCAAAACCCTATCAAGCAAATTTATTTTTCGAATTTCAGAAAAAACTAATTTTCTAAATTCGATTTCTTATGTTACAAAAAGACGGAAAATGGAAAACTTCACATCTCCCGGTTTTTTTTTTTGATCTTTTCCTACTTGGATTTTATGAAACTATTTATAAAGACTCCCCTATTTTCCTATCCAAACACAACCCATATAAGAAAATTTTCTCTGTTGTAACTTTTCTTTTTTGTCTCATCTTGGAAATTTTTACTCTTATCCGTCTTTTCTCATAATTTGTCAAGTTTGTCGCTTTACCGAATTTGTTGTTTCCTTTTTAGTTATGCCTTTACTCTTCCCTTAGCTTATTTAATCATCTGACCTAAGTTTAGTTTTCAAATAATCCTTCTACTCTTTCAACTAAAACAGGAAATAGACTCTCTACACAACTACTACTAAGGGCCAAGAATCTCAAGACTATTCCCCCTTCAGATAGAAAAGTCCAAACCATGGGATCCACGACAGGTTTGGGTGTTACCCTAACTACCCAATAAGAAAAATAACAGAACGATCCCAGTAGAAATGAAATAACTGTTTGTACCCATAACATGAAAATCTAAATACTTTCTTGCCCTTTTACTATCTAATAGTCACCAGTAGTCCTAGCTGTGTACCAACAATTATTTCAAGCAACACTCTAGGCTTTCAATGCTTGAGCATTCTATGGGAACTTACCATTATTCCAAGATAATTCTTGCTACTTACTTCATAGCCTCAAAACTTTTCCTGTCTTCGCTAGGCACTAATCCTTACTTACTCTTTACTTTTTAAAACACAATTTGGCCCTTTTTCATTTAAATTTTCTTCCAAAAATATAAAAGTGTCAAAACGTTATTTTCCTCATGAAAACATACTTTTGCCAAACCATAAAACATGTCATATATAAAAAATGTAAATCATTTTTTTTCCAAATCTCAAAAACTGGAGTAGATAAGGACAACTATTTCTCAATCGGGTCTATGACTTATTCTCACCTATAAGGTCGGTTCAGTTACTTCCTACAAGGTGCAAACATTTACTCTATTCTTAATTTCCACAACCTATTTTGTCCAACCAATTTTTTTTTGTCTTTTAAATTTTTTATCAAAAAAGATTGTCAAAAGAATACAGAGTACAAAACTTTCTTTATTAAAAATTCTTTTATGAAATATAATAAGAAAACTAGCAAGGGATACATGCTCTATAATATACACCTTTTACTGAGAGAACTTTACTTTAGACAAAGTTTTCGCAAGAAATCACTATTTACCAATATACCCCATTTTACTTTAAAACTCAATATGTGTACTTTACATATTTTAAAACTATAAATTTTAAGATTAAAACTTGAAAAAACCATAAACCATTTTCCCAAAACTTTTACAATTTCAAGTTCATAAAAGTTAACAATGGGGTTAGACTAAAAGTGGGTTTCCAATTTTTCTATGCTTTCCTAGATACTCCCCAAGGTCAATTCTCTTAACTATATATATTCCTAATCCAATTTTCTCTTTTTAACCTTTTCCAATTTATAAGGTTTTACTACCAAGCCCACTACTCCAAAATACTAACATATAGGATCCTCCTTTCTTTATTTCAAAATATATTGTACACTTCCCACCTAAATTTCCTAAGGTCTCACATTATCATATTCATTCCTTTAGTGTACAAAACAGATATCCTAATTCTTACCATACTATGCTCTTTCTATTTAGTGGGTTCCTCTATGGATCTAGGTAAATATATAATATATTTATATTTTTAAAATACAAATACGTTCACTCACTATTTATATAGGAATCCTAAACCTAAGATCTGATACCAGACGTAACAAGCCGAATTCCGACAGACCCATTTTTATTTTAAAATTCTAATCCATCGAAACCCATGTTGGTTGCTCTGATATCCTGTAGAAAAGACAAAGATATAAAATATATCACAGCTCAAAAAATATCTCATAATGGAATGGATAAAGTATAATATAATTAAAGTATAGCCTTACCGTAGTAATAATACTGCCTAACTAGTATCCAAAGAAATCATATCTCTGCCACAAATCTAACATGTGAGTATGTCATGAGGAGGGGGTCAGAACACAAGTTCTGATGATTGGATTTAAACTATACACTTTTGATAATCCTACATTTACTATTCGATCACATTTTCTTATTTATTAGGTTACTTTGGTTAACCGCACTCAAGGCTTACACACACGTCGTACCCATTTACTTCCCAGTGGATTAACCTAATACAGTATATATGTTGCTACCCCCCAATATTGAGGTACACCCCATGGTACCCCACTCACATGGTCTCTACCGTAATGCCACAGAAATGAATACAATCCCTCATCGTATGCCGAAGTGACGTACGAATCTCTATATAACAAATGTTATGTTCAACATATATCTGTCATTACTATGCTATGTAAACGTATGGATTGCCAGTTTTGATCGAATTAGATTCCATACCAAAGTAATGCTCTCAAGTTTACGATACACCACCCAGAGAAAATATGCATGTATTTAGCCTTTCCCACTTACGTATCGTCAATCGTATTCGATGCCTTAACCGCACATAATGTGCACCGAGTTCTGTGGCAAGGGTATACAAGAAACGCAGAACTCGGTCAGGAGCTTTTCCATATCTGTACAGGCCCGTCTTTAAGAGCCTCAACATACATATATTCTTAGGGTTTGTTTTTCATTGTGGCTATGGCCCCACCTCGGCCCCTCCCTCAATTAGTAAAGACTACAAGAGATAACGACTTGCCACTAACAAACAATCTAAACATCCAGTTGGCGCCTTACCTCAATCAATGTACCTCGATAGTGAAAGGTGAACGGTCTATTGGGTTTAATGCTAGTCTTTTCGCATCCCACTCGCTGCTGATGACGGGTACCCGACGATCTACTATCTTTGTTGGTCCTGATCTCTGCCTCCCCATTGAGGCGACCGCCGGATCAACCTAGTGTCACCATGTCATAACATTCTGACTACAAAGCTACTTTTGTAGTCAAGGCCCACCCACCTGGTAGTAACGCGCAGACCCAACCTCTGCGAGTGTTTACACCAAAAATGGTCTAAACACCCAAGGTACTAAACTATACTTCACCAATTCGGTAAGAAATAAATGGAACCATGTCTAATTAGGAATAAAAAGTAAAAAATGCGAGAAAAAGTAAAGTGGAGACGAGATTTAGAGTGGTTCAGCCGTTAACGAGGCCTACGTCCACTATGAAGGCGGTTTCCTGTCTTATAATGAGAATTGCAAAGTACATCAATTCTCTGACCTCATACATCTCTATATCTACTCAATATACCCTCGTTTATGTATTTTGATCTAAAGAATTATACAAGAGAATAATAGAGCTTGAGGAGAAGAAGGATGGATGAATGATTGAGAGAGAAGATGCCTTCACTCAAAAATGGTACTTGACGCCATGGCTAGATCTGTGGTTGAGTCTGAAGTTTAGCAGCACTTCGTGGGTTTTCCAAAAAGCCCCCCTTTAAACGTGGGTAGCCATCGTGTATTTATAGGTGAAATCCTCTTGGTAAATGATCTGGAATCTGTTTATCCAGACTGTGGGTCGTTCATTCTGCTAATTACAACCATGCCACTGGACAGCTGTAGCCAGCTGTCTATATCATATTCAGTGTTATGCGCGGATGAGTGTCTCGAATAGCTGAGCGGGTCCTTCAGTGCGGGCGTGGATGCTTTCGGAGATTTCATAAGAGCGGAGTGTGGAGCTGAGATCGATCCTCCTTTGTTCCTTGCGCGATCGCCCTTCTTAAACCAAGGACGCTCGTCCTCTTGTTGCCTTTGCCTGGTGTCGCTTGGCTTTATGGTTATACTACGAGATCGCTCTAGCTCGTGCAAAGCGGGTGACCTGTCTTATTTTAGCGCCTGAGCGGTTCTCTTGATGTGCAGCCTTCATTTTTGTCGAGTTGCGCTTCTCATAGCCCGGTCGCACTGATAGACTCGACCTGCATTGGGCTTGATATTTGGATCCTGCTTAGTGCGGTTGTGTTACGTATGGCCGACGCTGGTAGGACCCGCCTTGTACCCCTCTGCCTAATGTGTGTATGGTTTTTTAGGGATTAACACTTTCCCCTCGAAGTCCGTGATTTCTTTTTGGTAAGGAATTATGGGCTTCGATATATTTGATCGTACATTGGGTGCTAGGTTTATCCTGACTTGGTGAGAAGTCGTTCGTGCAAGGGCTGGGGCCGCTTTGTTGTAGCTGACTGGCATTGTCTTTCCCTACGGGCGAGAGGCTCGTTGTACTTTCTTGATTACTGTGCGAATGGATGAATCTTGGGATTCCAATTGGGACTTGATGAGACACTTTCGTGTAGTCAGATACTAGGCTGACATGGCGTAAATTCTCTGGATGAATGCCCTTAGGCCTCCCTTATTCACCTTTAACCTGCTTTATTTCATTTTTGCGTCTCAAAAGAAATCCTTGGTCACGGCTGCGCTTCCTTGAGGGTTTTCAATCATGTAATCTATGCCTGATATTTCTGCCTTGATTCTTCCTCAAAGGCTTTGGCTTTCTCATTTTACCATTTTTCTCTTTGCCTGCAGTAGCATCTATTTATCTTGAGTGATCTTCTCCGAGAAGCCATGATCCTTCTAGGTAAAAATTTATAAAGCGTGAATACCCTTTCTATACCTATCTTTAAAAGACAAGGGCCATCCGGCGCTTTTCTTTGGAATATCGACGGTTGGTATTTGTTCATAAATTGTTTGGCGAAATGCCCCAGGTTTTCGGGTTGAAACATTTCATCTATGCTTGAGTCTGACCAAGTTGTTTCTCTTTCTGTAGCTGTTATTTGTGTTCGTACTAACCTTTTCTGAAGCTGGTCGCTCAAGGATGGAATTTCTTATGTCTAGGAAGCTCAGGAAGAAAACGGCGAGGAGGGCTGGTAGAAAAAGACGTCCCGGGGTAAGGAGATCTTTAGTGCGAACGATGCTCAAAGTTATTATTCGCTGAACGGACTTTCTGACTCAGATATGCAGACTGCTATTAGTTGCATGGTCTCTTCATCCATCACTTTAGATCCTGCATCTGTACCGGAGCCTCTTCTTGTTCCCAACCCTTGTCGTCCTGATCTTGCAGAGGACTTTGTGGCCCAGTGCCCAGCTAATCCGCGCTCTAGTATGTACATAGACCCCTTTGACAGATGGATTATTGCAGGTAAGATGGATGTCATGAAGGATACCATATTGGCCGAATTCAATCAGTTGGAACCACGTCTGCATCTTTTTGAAGGTCTCATCGCGACAGTCAGAGACTACATTGTGGAGCAAATGGGTGGTTGGCACTCCCTGGACGAAGACCTTTAGTAGTCAAATAGGGAGAATCTTGAACGACTTCATGCTTTGGAGGAAGATAGGCACAGACTTGTCGAGGACCTAGAGTCTAGGGATAGGATCATTTCCTATCGTATCTAAGTATTTGTGGCCTGCCAATGCTTCACCTGTTTTGATTTTGATTTTCAGATGATACATTTTAGTCTGGCTTGTATATACGGGAGCCAGCCTCGCTTATTCTCGTATGTTTTAGTTCGTGACTCTTTTAGTTTTTTTTTTTGGACTTTATCGTACTACGGTTTTCTGCTACGGAATTTGTTTATCTTGCACACGGGGGTGTAATGACCCGCATTGGCAGAGGTATTATAATTTATTTATTTAATTATATTAATAGTGATATAGTGAATTAAATGGTCGTGGAACTAAATAATGATGAATCTTTAATTAAAATAATAAATTAAATAATATATTTAATTCTGAAATAATCAGAATTTGCTGAAATGGCGATATGGTGTGAACTGGATCATCTGTGATATTTAATTCAGTTCAAAATTGAATTAGAATAACGAATATATTATTTGAACGACAGTTTGAACGTATAATTATAATATAATTATAATTGAGCTTGAAATGGCGCTGCAGTTCGTAAATTGGCGATTCAAACTTCAACTGAATGTACAGGATTCGTTTTAAGCCGGATTTCTGTGAAACAAGAAACGAGTGGAGCTGGTGGAGTATATCTTTATAGTGGAAGAGAAAAATCGGGATTTCGTTGTGTAGATTTTGGTTTGTGTCCAAATCAAATTTTAGAAAAGTCACTGTGGAATTCCTTTATAATTTATAAAGGAATTATTTATATTTTTAAAAGAAATTTCAATATAAATGGAATATCGGGTTGACCCAGAAGTGAATATCGAGTTAAAAATTCATATAGGAAGATTCCAGAGCTGTATGGTATTCCACTGTGAATATAGACGATAATATTTTTTTAATAATTAATTGAATTATATTTATATATTTAAATGGGTCATTCAGAGCTTTAAAAATAGCCACTTTTGCAAACAAAGTCGGAATTCGACGAAACTAATTTTGTTGGATCCGCAATGTCAAATAGTTGTTAGATTTCCAGTTTCATGATTTTTAAAGTCACTGTGTGGTCGTACAGATTTTTAGAGTGAGAAACAGTCAGTATTTTGATGGTTAAAAATACGCTGTATGAGCATACGGAGTCGGAATTCGACGAAACCAGTTTCGTTGGGACCGTAATGTCGGACTGAAGGTGCATGTCCAGTTTGATGATTTTTGGGTATCGTATGTGGTCGCAAAGATTTTTAAGGACCAAGGACAGATAGAAAATCATTAATTTAAAATATAAAACCTTAATATAAAATATCCTAATATTTTTCTTGGCAAAATTCGAGGCCACGCACCTTTGTATCTCAGCCACAAACAGTACCTACCAACGCAGCTTATAAATACCGCATAAAAACCCAAAATCGCACAAACAGAAATCAAATCAAATGAAGAACAATCAAAAGAAAAGGTTATAAATCCTATAACACATATATTCGAGATGCTCATCAGTTCCTCTACATGTTGGTATAACTCTGGTGTGATGCGATCCCACTCTCTGACATCCGACGGTGTATAGTCGACCTAGGGTTCGGGTTTTGGGCCAATTAGAAGCTTCAATGGGGGATTTCAAGTATGGATTTGGGTTCCCCATGAAAAAAAGCATTTGTATGCCAAGAATTAGGGGGTTCGATGGTGAATTGTGTCGCACAGTCTCTGATGTAGGGCATAACAGGCCTGAACGACGCCATCAATGGGAGCGACGAGTTGTTGAGGGGTAGTACAGGGATGAAGAGAATTTGAAGTGGTGGATTTAGATGAATTTTGTTGAATTTTTTTGTGAAGTAGAAGTGGAGAGGTGGAGTCGGAAATGGCTTTGAAGCCTGGGAGGAGCGTGCGTATGAATGGGAGAAGAAAGGGGATCGGGTGGATACGGTTTGGGTTTGGAATTGAGAATGGGCCAAGGGATCAAGGTTAAGGCCCACTTTTAAATCTTTAATTCAAGTTTTAATTTAATTTAAAGTGTATTAACTTGTTTATGCTATATCCTCGTCATACAATATCAGATTGACGAACCGTAAGTTCCGTTGGGATCGTATGGATGGGCACCACCCAATGGAACTGACTAGGAGTGGATTTGAGCACGTTTGATCTTACGGCGAAATAAATTGTTAGATTCAAATCAAACAAACAGTTTATCGTTCTTTAACGATGAACTGCCAAAGTGAGTAAATCTCACTAACTCTGAACAGTTTAAAATTTCATGTTGTATTTTTAGAACTGCTAAATATTGGCCGATTGACCATGTGTTGACTGTTTGATTGAACTGCTAGTCAGTTAGTTGAATTTCTATATTGATTCTGTTTAACAGAATATATCATATGGAGCTGAAAGTGATGTTGATTATACTGTATAACATCTGTGATGCAGGGAAACAGGTTAGAGGAATCCAACTGGATTCCTCAACATTTATTTTACTGTGATTCATATATTGTGATATATGATGTGATATATAATCTGTTGTCAATTATATGTGTTTGAACGATATTGATCATCGTGATTTGATATGTTGAATACGATAACATACCGGAATGGTGAAAAGGGAATTTTCAAAATGAATATTGAAAATAGATTATTTATAAAATCAAAGGATTTTATAAAAGAGTTAATATTTATAACAATCAAAGGAGATTTTATATAAAGGAAATATTTAGAAAATAAATAGAGTTATAAAAAGGAAATTTGTTTATAACCGAATAGGATGTTATAAAAAGGAAATAAAAAGGAAAACGTTACTAAAAAGGAAATCATTTGTAAAGTGAAGAACCGTTACTAAAAGTAAATCTTTATAAATGAATAGTTTATTCGAAAAGGAGTTAATCGAATGTAGTTTATTCGAATAGAATCAATTGAGTTAATCGAATATTAGTAATTCGAATAAAGTAAAAGGAGTTATCGAATATTAGTTATTCGAATAAGAGTTAAATAGAGTTATCGAATATTAGTTATTCGAATAGAGTTAAATGGAGTTAAAGGAATAAATCGAATATAGTTTATTCTAATGGAATTAAAGGAGTTAATCGAATATAGTTTATTCGAATGGAGTTAGAGGAGTTATCGAATATAGTTTATTCGACAGGAGTTAAGTGAATAGAGTTAATCCAAAGGAGTTAATTGAATAGAGTTAATCGAAAAGAGTTAATCGAATATAGTTACTCGAAAGAAAGGTTAAGTAAGGAAGTTAGTTAAAGAAATATAAAGTGAACTTTGCCTATTTCAAAGTTAGAAATGTTGTTCAGTTAAGGTCTGAGAGGTAGTTCTACCCCAACTTGATTGGCTTCGTATTTAACTAAGGAATGGTTAAGGTTCGACAGTAAAGGATGGTTAAGTGGATTTAGTAATTAAAGGAAATGGTTTGAGTTGGCATAGCGATGTTTTATCTAAACATCTGCTTAAAACAAACGTAGGAGTTTGGAAATGTTTTCCAAACAAGAATCCGAAATGTTTTCTAATACATAAAACAAGGAATGGAAATGTTTTCCAGTGTTAATAAATTTTATTTTCTAAATATAGAAAATAACAAATGTTGGATATAGGGAAACAGGAGATGTAAAATGAACTAAAGAGATTAAGGTTAAATGATGTTTGTTCGATATAATTTCCATCTGGAAATAATATCGTTGTTTGCACACTTGTTTTTCTTCGATAGTTAAATCACAGACTATCGAAGTTTTGACCATTTTAACGTTATTAATATGGAGAGACCGGTTGGATTATTATCCAAAGAACCACTCTGTATTGGCATAAGCGTTGCGAATCATATATGTCAAAGATAATTGAAGACGGAGTAAAGTGCAAGGGTTATTGTATAAGTCTTAGATAACAGTGTCTAAAATGGATGTATTGAATAGTACCTTCGGTTCATCCTGTTCTTGGATGACTTGTATGGACGGATGTTTGACAGAGTATTTTCAGACGATCACGTATATTGAGTTCTCCAACCGTACCAAGAGCGGAAGCCGAGAAGGAAACTTCTTTAAGCTAACACATAATGTATGGTTGAGGACGTCAATCGGTGATTTAATGGATTTGACGATGTGGCATTTGAAGTGAATCTGATGTGATGATGAAGCGTAACCTCAAGCCTCATCAACCGGTAAATGACAGAAATCGGGCAGGCATCATGGCTAAGTCGGTCGCTCCGAAGTAGGGTGTATAATCACCTGATCTAGAGTTTCATGCACTTCTAAAAATCTATTGTCGATGCTATCCCATTCGGGAAACGGTTGCTGATCCCAACCGTTGGTGATATACATTCGATACACTCAAGCGAAATGAGTGGTCGGTCATGTGTGGCCGGGTTGCAAGATGTTATTGTTGAACCCAGTGTATTCCTTTCTAGAGGTACACTAGCGAAAGGTGGTTCCATACCTTGTCATAGTTGGAAATCCATTACCTAATACGTGCTTGCGGTTTTGATTGTATACTATATATGTAGAACGTGAGATGAAAGCGTTTCTGCTAGATGATTATTATATTGTGGTTGATAGACATTATTATAATATCAAAAGGTTTTTGATATAAAGATAATTTGGATTCTCATAAGGAAAAAACCCGTTCCATTATACGGCGTGGTCTTATGAGATATCGTTTACTTGTTCGAACTGTTTTAAACTGTTTACTCATACCAGTCCCCTGACTGACCCGGAGTTTATTTGTTTGTTCCCTAAACTCTTGGGTGCCTAAATTTGTATGGGCAGTCAAGTAGTCGTGATTTTCAGATATACTGGAAGAGCTTGGAGCAGGAGGCTTCAGGATTATATTGCTATAGTTATTTCCGCTGTGTTGTAAGTGTTGTACTTTGATAATGATATGTATATTCAAGTACAAATTTGTATTTCAAAGTTATGATATGAAATATATTTATTCGTTCCGCTGTGAGATTCGTGTTACTCTGATATTGTGTTCTTCTTCTTCTTCTTCTAGTCTAAGTTTCTATCTTATCTATTCTCACCCTCTAATTTCTTTCATTAATGACCGTTATTTTTCGATGTTTAGTTAGTCAACAGTGAGTTTATGGCGATAACCAAAGTCGTCAAAAACCCGGGTCATTACAGTTGGTATCTGAGCTTATGTTAAGTGATTTACCTTGGCTCTGTGGCGTGACTCAGTAGAGATGGGGTTAGTAATACCCTAGATTGAGTTTGAGTGTATATATACGAGTGCGTATTTGTAATTTGATATAAAGGGTTTTATATTGTGGAGATTCATTGGTTGAGTTGTTTATAGGTTCTGGTCAATCAGTTTGATCCACTGTATCGGTAGGAGTTACTAAACACTCGAATACGATGGGTCGACACGATATGTTTTGGAAAGAGGGTAAATTAAAATAAGTTTACCCAAGGTATAGCTTGATATAGAGAAGATATATATATATATCAAAATTATAATATAATGGATATATTGGTTGTTATTATAATCGAGTAAGATTATAAATTAAATGGTTATGTAAATAACCAATCAGAATTCATATAAGTGAAATACGTGAAATCAGATGAGTTGAATCTGAAATTTAAACCATAAATTGAATTAAAACTCTGGAGAATTGGATAAGTGTTTGTAAATGGATTTGGATAAAGAATAAGGAAAATTTAAGATCCTGGGAGATTTTAAATTGTTTTACAAGCAGCGTGAATTATATTTTGAAATGAATTTCAAAGTGGAAATGTTTAGAAATGGTTTTATAGTATTGAACTCACTTCGATCGCTGGAAAATAGATTCTGATGATGACAGCTGCATCATCAGTATTCATTTTCGAGTTGTAAGTGACGAATTACTACCAGAGATACTGTTTTGAATTTGTTTTGGGAAAGACAAGTTGTGTTGAATTTCAAAATGGAATTGAAATAAAATTGAACATAGAAATTCAAAGGGAGTTTGAATATATCAAATTCAATGGAATTGAAATAGAACTGAATATAGAAATTCAAAGGGAGTTTGAATATAGAATTCAAATGGAATTTAAACTTTAGAATTTGAATATAGAGAATTTGAATAGAATTTGGTATATAGATTTGAATAATAGAAGTGATATAAAATTTGAATAGAAATTGAATAGAATTAACTAAGTCGAAGAGGAATTAGTTAATTGAGTTTTGAATTTGAAGTTGAACTTTGAAAGGTGAATTGGATTTGTAAATGGATATTCGAAATCGAATATAGAATTTAAATTTGAAATTTGGATTCAAATTAGTTAATAAGCAAGTTAAAATATATTTGAACATGTCATGTTCAAATATAAAAGTGAAATAGACTAAAGAGTTAATTAACACATTAATTGACGAATTGAGTTAAAATGATCATGTATAGTTAAAATAGATTGGGCATGTATAAATATACATAAGATAGGTATGGAAAAGGTATGAAGGTATATAAATAGAATGCTCGACGATAAGGTATGTATTTAATTCATATATGAGATTTTATGCGCTATATCGGCTAGCCGCTTGGCTTTTTCTTTTTCCTTTGGATTGGTGAGGGCCATGGGAGGCTATTTGAAATATCCCGATGCTCTTGGTACAAAGGAGGTTATGGCGAATTTTTCCAGGAATTTAAGGAGTTAGAATATTTTTAAGATAATTTGATAGTTAGAAATCAACGTATCGATATATATATATATATATATATATATATATATATATATATATAGAAGTCGATAAGGAAACGAACTTAGAAATAGAATAGTGAAATCAAAAAGGAAGACTAAGAATAAAATCTAGTAAGAATAGAAAGAGGAAGCGTATACGTGTTTAAAAGTGAATAAGTAGTTGTATGGTATTGATTATTCGAGTAAGTAGTCATATCTGTTTTGACATTATAAATGTTATTCAGTCAAGGTCTGAGAGGTAGTTATACCCCAACTTGATTGATTTCATTATTAACAAATAAATAGTAAGATTTCAGGCTCGAAGATCAATGTTGAATAAGAGTTAGTTGAATATAGTATTTGGGTTGTCGTAACGATGTTTTACACAACATCCGTTTTAACCCAAATAAGTGTAAGCTTGGAAATATAATAAAGAATATTTCCTAAGTATAGAAATAAACGAGATCGGAAAAGAGATAAGTAATTGGAATATTTTCCAACTATAAATAGCATATATTTTCTAAAGTTTAGAAAATAAAGGAAGGCGATATTCGGAAATGTTTTCCAAATAACATAAAAGGCCAATATGGTTATTGAAAATATTTGGTTAACAAATGTTGATAAAGAAATAGAGAAGTGATTTAACTAATGGAATATTAATTAAGGGCTCAGTGACATGTTCAAAAGGAAAATTTGATTTTTGAAAAGAGTAAACTGTTTAAATACTCCCAGGGAAACTGTTAGAATTAAAAACAAATTTAATAGAAATTTGTGAAAGCAAAATTGAATTAAAGTAAAGCCAGTAAAGTGGTAACTGAGGTTGAATTAGAATGATATCAAGACAAATTGGATTGTGAGATTCAAATTTGAAGTGTAATGGGATAATCAAGTTAAGAGTTGGGAATCGAGAAGAAACTCGAGTTGAAATGATATTTGGCTCGGATATAAGCGAATGGTTGTGTTGTGGATAAAAGCAGATTGGAATTTGATTGGGATGACCCTTGTATCCGCTGAATTGATAACAGGTGGAAAGGATATAATGATATGCCGACAAAAAGGTACAAGTTTATATTTCTATTGGATATAAGATTTATGAGCCGAATTGGCAAGCCGCTTGGCTGTTTGAATTTTTTTTGGTTGGAGATGGCCCAGAGAGGCGAGTTGGATTTTGACCGATTGACCAGTAAAAAGGAGATGCTGGCGAAATTTTTCGAAAAGTTAAGGCGTTAGAAAATTTTCAGGATTTTTGGAAATTTTCGTTGATAAGAATTAATTAATAATTTAATTTAAATTAAATTAGTTCAGTTGAAACTAAAGTTAAAAAGTGAAGAAATATGTTCAGACCAGTCGATAGGGTCGTCCTCTACCTTCAAGCAATTTCGAGGACGAAATTATTTTAAGTGGGGAAGATTGTAATGACCCGCATTGGCAGAGGTATTATAATTAATTAATTTAATTATATTAATAGTGATATAGTGAATTAACTGGTTGTAGAGCTAAATAATGATGAATATTTAATTAAAATAATAAATTAAATAATATATTTAATTCTGAAATAATCAGAATTGGCTGAAATGGCGATACGGTGTGAACTGGATCATCTGTGATATTTAATTCAGTTCAGAATTGAATTAGAATAACGAATATATTATTTTAACGATAGTTTGAACGTATAATTATAATATAATTATAATTGAGCTTGAAATGGCGCTGCAGTTTGTAAATTGGCGATTCGAACTTCAACTGAATGTACAGGATTCGTTTTAAGCCGGATTTCTGTGAAACAAGAAACGTGTGGAGCTGGTGGAGTATATCTTTCTAGTGGAAGAGAAAAATCGGGATTTCTTCGTGTAGATTTTGGTTTATGCCTAAATAAAATTTTAGAAAAGTCGCTGTGGAATTCCTTTATAATTTATAAAAGAATTATTTGTATTTTTAAAAGAAATTTCAATATAAATTGTATATCGGGTTGACCCAGAAGTGAATATCGAGTTAGAAATTCATATAGGAATATTCCAGAGCTGTATGGTATTCCATTGTGAATATAGACGATAATATATTTTTTAATATTTAATTGAATTATACTTAAATATATTTATATATTTAAATGGGTCATTCAGAGCTTTAAAAATAGCCACTTTTGCAAACGAAGTCGGAATTCGACGAAACTAATTTTGTTGATCCGCAATGTCAAATATTTGTTAGATTTCCAGTTTCGTGATTTTTAGAGTCACTCTGTGGTTGTACGGATTTTTAGAGTGAGAAACAGTCGGTATTTTGACGGTTAAAAATACGCTGTGTGAGCATACAGAGTCGGAATTCGACGAAACCAGTTTCATTGGGACCGTAATGTCGAACTGAAGGTGCATGTCCAGTTTGGTGATTTTTGGGTATTGTATGTGGTCGCAGAGATTTTTAAGGACCAAGGACGGATAGAAAATCATTAATTTAAAATATAAAACCTTAATATAAAAATATCCTAATATTTTTCTTGGCAAAATTGGAGGCCACGCACCTTTGTATCTCAGCCACAAACAGTACCTACCAACGCAGCTTATAAATACTGCATAAAAACCCAAAACCACACAACAGAAATGAAATCAAATGAAGAGCAATCAAAAGAAAAAGTTATAAATCCTATAACACATATATTCGAGATGCTCATCAGTTCCTCTACATGTTGGTATAATTCTGGTGTGATGCGATCCCACTCTCTAACATCCGACGGTGTACAGTCGACCTAGGGTTCGGGTTTTGGGCCAATTAGAAGCTTCAATGGGGGATTTCGAGTATGGATTTGGGTTCCCCATGAAAAATCGCATTTGTATGCCAAGAATTAGGGGGTTCGATGGTGAATTGTGTCGCACGGTCTCTGATATAGGGCGTAACAGGCCTGAACGACGCCATCAATGGGAGCGATGAGTTGTTGAGGGGTAGTACAGGGATGAAGAGAATTTGAAGTGGTGGATTTAGATGAATTTTGTTGAATTTTTTTGTGAGGTAGAAGTGGAGAGGTGTAGTCGGAAATGGCTTTGAAGCCTGGGAGGAGCGTGCGTATGAATGGGAGAAGAAAGGGGATCGAGTGGATACGGTTTGGGTTTGGAATTAAGAATGGGCCAAGGGATCAAGGTTAAAGCCCACTTTTAAATCTTTAATTCAAGTTTTAATTTAATTTAAAGTGTATTAACTTGTTAGTGCTATATCCTCGTCATACAATATCAGATTGACGAACCGTAAGTTGCGTTGGGATTGTATGGACGGACACTACCCAATGGAACTGACTGGGAGTGGATTTGAGCACGTTTGAACTTACGGCGAAATAAATTCTTTGACTCAAATCAAACAAATAGTTTATCTTTCTTTAACGATGAACTTCCAAAGTGAGTAAATCTCACTAACTCTGAACAGTTTATAATTTCATGTTGTATTTTTAGAACTGTTAAATATTGGCTGATTGACTATGTGTTGACTGTTTGATTGAACTGCTAGTCAGTGAGTTAAATTTCTATATTGATTCTGTTTAACATAATATATCATATGGAACTGAAAGTGATGTTGATTATATTGTATAACATCTGTGATGCAGGGAAATAGGTTAGAGGAATCCAACTGGATCCCTCAACATTTATTTTACTGTGATTCATATATTGTGATATATGATGTGATATATAATCTATTGTCAATTATATGTGTTTGAACGATATTGATCATCATGATTTGATATGTTGAATACCATAATATACCGGAATGGTGAAAAGGGAATTTTCAAAATGTATATTTAAAATAGATTATTTATAAAATCAAAAGTTTTTATAAAAGAGATAATATTTATAACAATCAAAGGTGATTTTATATAGAGGAAATATTTAGAAAATAAATAGAGTTATAAAAAGGAAATTTGTTTATAACCGAATAGGATGTTATAAAAAGGAAAACGTTATAAAAAGGAAAACGTTACTAAAAAGGAAATCATTTGTAAAGTGAAGAACCGTTACTAAAAGTAAATCTTTATAAATGAATAGTTTATTCGAAAAGGAGTTAATCGAATGTTGTTTATTCGAATAGAATCAATTGAGTTAATCGAATATTAGTAATTCGAATAAAGTAAAAGGAGTTATCGAATATTAGTTATTCGAAGAAGGGTTAAATAGAGTTATCGAATATTAGTTATTCAAATAGAGTTAAATGGAGTTAAAGGAATAAATCAAATATAGTTTATTTTAATGGAATTAGAGGAGTTAATCGAATATAGTTTATTCGAATGGAGTTAGAGGAGTTATCGAATATATTTTATTCGATAGGAGTTAAGTGAATAGAGTTAATCCAAAGGAGTTAATCGAATAGAGTTAATTGAAAAGAGTTAATCGAATATAGTTACTCGAAAGAAAGGTTAAGTAAGGAAGTTAATTAAAGAAATATAAAGTGAACTTTGCCTATTTCAAAGTTAGAAATGTTGTTCAGTTAAGGTCTGAGAGGTAGTTCTACCCCAACTTGATTGGCTTCGTATTTAACTAAGGAATGGTTAAGGTTCGGCAGTAAAGGATGGTTAAGTGAATTTAGTAATTAAAGGAAATGGTTTGAGTTGGCATAGCGATGTTTTATCTAAACATCTGCTTAATCCAAGCGTAGGAGTTTGGAAATGTTTTCCAAACAAGAATCCGAAATGTTTTCTAATACAGAAAACAAGGAATGGAAATGTTTTCTAGTGTTAATAAATTTTATTTTCTAAATATAGAAAATAACAAATGTTGGATATAGGGAAACAGGAGATGTAAAATGAACTAAAGAGATTAAGGTTAAATGATGTTTGTTTAATATAATTTCCATCTGGAAATAATATCGTTGTTTGCACACTTGTTTTTCTTCGATAGTTAAATCACAGACTATCGAAGTTTTGACCATTTTAACGTTGTTAATATGGAGAGGCCGGTTGGATTATTATCCAAACTACCACTCTGTATTGGCATAAGCGTTGCGAATCATATATGTTAAAGATAATTGAAGACGGAGTAAAATGCAAGGGCTATTGTATAAGTCTTAGATGACAGCATCTAAGATGGATGTATTGAATAGTACCTTCGGTTCATCATGTTCCTGGATGACTTGTATGGATGGATGTCTGACAGAGTATTTCCAGACGATCACGTATATTGATTTCTCCAACCGTACCAAGAGTGGAAGTGGAGAAGGAAACTTCTTTAAGCTAACACATAATGTATGGTTGAGGACGTCAATCGGTGATTTAATGGATTTGACGATGTGGCATTCGAAGTGAATCTGATGTGATGATGAAGCGTAACCTCAAGCCTCATCAACCGGTAAATGACAGAAATCGGGCGGGCATCATGACGAAGTCGGTCGCTCCGAAGTAGGATGTATAATCACCTGATCTAGAGTTTCATGCACTTCTAAAAATCTATTGTCGATGCTATCCCATTCGGGAAACGGTTGCTGATCCCAACCGTTGGTGATATACATTCGATACACTCAAGCGAAATGAGTGGTCTGTCATGTGTGGCCGGGTTGCAAGATGTTCTTGTTGAACCCAGTGTATTCCTTTCTAGAGGTACACTAGCGAAAGGTGGTTCCATACCTTGTCATAGTTGGAAATCCATTACCCAATACGTGCTTGCGGTTTTGATTGTATACTATATATGTAGAACGTGAGATGAAAGCATTTCTGCTAGATGATTATTATACTGTGGTTGATAGACATTATTATAATATCAAAAGGTTTTTGATATAAAGATAATTTGGATTCTCATAAGGAAAAAAACCCGTTCCGTTATACAGCGTGGTCTTATGAGATATCGTTTACTTGTTCGAACTGTTTTAAACTGTTTACTCATACCGGTCCCATGACTGACCCGGAATTTATTTGTTTGTTCCCTAAACTCTTGGATGCCTAAATTTGTATAGGCAGTCAAGTAGTCGGGATTTACAGATATACTGGAAGAGCTTGGAGCAGGAGGCTTTAGGATTATATAGCTATAGTTATTTCCACTGTGTTGTAAGTGCTGTACTTTGATAATGATATGTATATTCAAGTACAGATTTATATTTCAAAGTTATGTTATGAAATATATTTATTCGTTCCGCTGTGAGACTCGTGTTACTCTAAAATTGTGTTCTTCTTCTTCTTCTGTTCTAAGTTTCTATATTATCTATTCTCACCCTCTAATTTCTTTCATTAATGACTGATATTTTTTGATGTTTGGTTAGTCATCAGTGAGATTATGGCAATAACCAAAATCGTCAAAAACCCGGGTCATTACAGGGTGCGTCGTACGTTGCACCTTTGTTTTCTGATTTACTCATTTACCCGGGCGCTTTGTTAATCGTTCGGTTGCGCCCGATTTTCTATTGTTATTATTACGGTTAGGATTTAGTTATCTTTTTAGGTTTGTCGCTTATCGAAGGCCATTACGCATTTATGTATTATAAGCGCGTTTGGTGTCTTTTATTTATTAGTATTCAATCCCGAGATTGGTTTTGAATACGTGCCCCCGAAGAGGGCTTGGGTTAAAAAATTTCAATCCATTTTAGGCCCCATTTGATTGTTTTAGTTATTCAAATGGGTCCTAGAAAGGATACCCCCTTTTGTCTAGGATTTCTGATACCCCCTTTCGGCTAGGATTTCTGCTTTTGTAGTCCATCCTTGGCCTTGTTTGACTTGGTTAATCAACCAAGAACAAGGATGGCCACCGTCCTTTCGGTCGGGTTTTTGTTTTGTGCTGGTCCTTCCAACATGTTTAATCCTTCCCCATTTTATGCTTCATTCGAGGAAGGGACACTAATTCATCTCATCGAGCTTTCGACTCGGAGGGAAGAATTCATGTTTTTACCTACCAAGGTAGGCGCCCTTTGAAATCGGCAATTTTTCCGTTTCGCGACATGTCGGTTTTTACGACTTTTTGCCTTACCTTAGGACATAGACATTGGTTTACCTCATTGAGTTTTTTTTTTCTCAAGTTGGTAACTCGTGTCCAGCACCTAGGAAGGTCACCTAAGAAGGTGCTTCTTCGTGGGCTTAGCAATTTTAACCGCGGTACTTTTTGAGTTGTTCCCCCTTCAGTGTTGATTCCTAGGAGGTGGGTATCAATCCTTACTACTGGATTTAACTCCGGTTTTAAGGAATTCATGCCCTGTTCCTTGGAGAAAATCTCTTTGGGATTAGCAACTTCATCTGAGGGACAGATTTGGTGATTTTTCTGTATCTTCAGAGAGGTCTGGTGGCAGCCCTTTGAATGAGTGTTTGCCAAGTATTCAGCATATTCCATAATAAGAGGCGCATTCCTTCATTTGGCTATTTGTCTCAGAACGACTAGTTCCCTTTGAGGCAATGAACCTATTCCTCTTGTTTGACTTTGCTTGACGTTTGCGATTCCCAAACTGCTTCGTTTAGTGCATGACCTGGGATTTTGTGCTACAGTCCCGCTGTGTATGGCAGATTGCTCCTACTTCACCTACATTTCGAGGAATTATTCTTCCTTTAGCATAGATCAATAAGTATGTCATTCAAGTAGGCACATAATTAATTTCGGATGCACACAATTTTTGTAGGTAAACCATTGCTCAATATGGACATAGTGATCAATAAAGCAAGTTAAAAAAGTTTCGATAACAAGATAAAATCAGGGAAATGAGGTAAGATAATGAGAGCTTTAGTTTAACACTCCATTGTTGAGGTATTAGCGGTTGGTCCCTCTGATGAGAATCCTCCTTAAATTGGTCTAGGCCCTTTCCTTTCTAAGGTGTGTTGCCCCTTGTCCGAAAAGAGTCGGGATAGCTCTTATGATCTCCTACATATTGTTGCAACCGACCCTTCCTGATCAACCCCTCGATTACCGATTTTAAGTGCCTGCATTCATCGGTATCGTGCCCCAGCTGTTTGTGGAAATAACAAAATTTTCCTGACTTCATGGCTGCATTTCTGATGGGTCTTTGTTTCGAGACCGGATATCTTTCGGTGCCACTAGTTGCCAGAATATATTTCCCACGGAATCGTTAAGTGGGGGTGAATTCAGAGTTCTTGAAAAAGCATAGCTTCTTCCTTGCTCGACCATCTTCTTCTTCGCTGCTCCTTTTTTTATTATCCGAGTTGCCTTGGACCTTTCCATTCTTCTTTGCATGTGCGTTTCTCTCTTTAGTACTTGTGTATTTTTCGGCTTTGCTAAGTAACCGTTCAAGTGTACTTGGTTTCTTTTTCTTGATCCATCGTCCTAACTTGGTTTTCCTGCATATGCCCTTTTTTGAGAGACATAAAAATCATGTTGGGTTCGGGATCCTTGACTTTAGCCAATCCAACATCAAAGCGAGTGAGAAAAACTCTGATGGGCTCTCCTGGTCTTTGCTGTAGTCCATTTAGCTCCATAGCATCCTGAGCTTCTAACGCCTGGGATCTGAACTGCTCATTGAATAGCCTAGCCAATGTCACGAAATTGTCCACAGACTGTGGTGGCAACTTTGTGAACCAAAGATAAGCCACTCCTTCTAGGTAAGTTGGAAAATATAGGCATTTGATTTCATCAGTAGCGCATGCTCCATTCATGTACTGGTCATATTTACACAGAAATATATTAGGGTTAGTTGTCCCGTCATAAGGCTGCAACGATGGAGGTTCGAACCTTCGTCAGTATACAGTTTTCTTAATCCTCTCGGTGAGTGAGGTTTTAGCTGGGAAAGATTCCCATTCTTTCTGGTCTTCCTTCCTCCTCGGGCTTTCTTCCACAAATGCTTGCACCATTCCTGAGATGTTCTCTCGCTTGTTGGTCGGATCCATGAGTTGACCTTCTTTTTCACCATCGACCCTCGATCTAGATGCGCCTTCGTGGACTGGGGATAAAGAATCTGGGCATCCTTCCGGCAGGGAGGTCTTGATGGCAGTAAGAATATCTTCCCGCTCCGCGATTGCTTCATCAAAGTAATCGTTCACAGGAGCTTTGCCCCCCTCGTAGTTCAGATTGGTGTGACGCGCAACTCTTGGAATGGAATCCCGCTGTCTTGAGTGTGAAGCGGGGAATTCTGTTTCTGATCCGTGATTCGTCCGAGTCAGCGAGGAACAAGTGGCGCTTAGAGCGGCTTTTGCGGTAGCGGCTTGGATAGTGAGTATTGACTCGAGCTTCTTCATCATCGCGTTGCTTGCGATAGTTATCTGACTCGTTAATCCTGTCACTGCTTCCTCCAACTTTTCCCTGGTTACAATCTCTTTGATTTCCGGTGGCTCCCCTTCATCGGAGTCGCCATCCAGTGGCATGACGGTGTTGATGCCGCTGCTGGGGTTGTTGGCTTCATTGGCGGTTCTCCTTAGCATGCTCATGATTGTAAGCATGGTGTCTCTCAGAAAATCTTGTCAGATCTGAAATGGAAAAAGGCAAAACATGACCCCACGGTGGACGCCAAAATGTTTACACTAAAAATGTTCTAAACACCCAAGGTACTAAACTGTACTTCACCAATTTGGTAAGAAATAAATGGAACCGTGTCTAATTAGCAATAAAAAGTAAAAAATGCGAGAAAAAGTAAAGTAGAAACGAGATTTAGAGTGGTTCAGCCGTTAACGAGGCCTACGTCCACTATGAAGCCGGTTTCCTGTCTTATAATGAGAATTACAAAGTACATCAATTCTCTGACCTCATACATCTCTATATCTACTCAATATACCCTTGTTTATTTATTTAGATCTAAAGAATTATACAGGAGAATAATAGAGCTTGAGGAGAAGAAGGATAGGTGAATGATTGAGAGAGATGATGCCTTCACTCTAAAATGGTACTTGACGCCATGGCCAGATCTGTGGTTGAGTCTGAAGTTTAGCAGCGCTTCGTGGTTTTTCCAAAAAGCCCCCCTTTAAACGTGGGTAGCCATCGTGTATTTATAGGTGAACACCTCTTGGTAAATGATCTGGAATCTGTTTATCCAGACTGTGGGTCGTTCATTCTGCTAATTACGACCATGCCACTGGACAGCTGTAGCCAGCTGTCTATATCATATTCAGTGTTATGCGCGGAAGATTTGCTGAGTGTCTCGAATAGTTGAGTGGGTCCTTAAGTGCGGGTGCAGATGCTTTGGGAGATTTCGTAAGAGCGGAGTATGGAGTTGAGATCGATCCTCCTTTGTTCCTTGCGCGATCGCCCTTCTTTAACCAAGGACACTCGTCCTCTTATTGCCTTTGCATGGTGCCGCTTGGCTTTATGGTTATACTACGAGGTTGCTCTAGCTCGTGCAAAGCTGGTGACCTGTCTTATTTTAGCGCCTGAGCGGTTCTCTTGATGTGCAGCCTTCATTTTTGTTGAGTCGTGCTTATCATGGCCCAGTCGCAGCGATAGACTCGACATGCATTGGGCTTGATATTTGGATCCTGCTTAGTGCGGTTGTGTTATGTACGGGCGATGCTGGTAGGACCCGCCTTGTACCCCTCTGCCCAATGTGTGTATGGTTTTTTAGGGATTAACAGCGAGCACGGCCTAAACATATGCCACCACACAGAGGACCACCACGAGTACCTTACGTATTTCAAGAAGCCGCGTTCTTCCCCTTCAAGTCCTTCGAAGCCGCCAGAATAGTCAGACGAACATGCTATCCCCTCGTGCCTCATGACACCGTGATGATCTATCCCATTGGGTTATTCACTCTCAAACATGCAGACTGGCACAAGCGCCTTATTTTAATATGTCGTTAGACCCTATGTCAAATATTCCATTATGCGCTTGCCTTACCTCATCAGGTTTCCATTTAACTTGGTTATTCCCATTCAAATTGAATTCTTAATCAAGTTACCAAGTTCCCCTCACTTATTAATTTTAGTCATATAACTTAACCCATTTAAGTTTATTAATAAGCCCACAAAATGTTATTCTCTAGATTGTGATCCCAGGTCTGTAATGCACAATCCCTTTATATTCTTGTTTGATTTCAAAGTTACATTAACTTGTTCTACTTAATACACAATTAGGTATATCTCAATTCACATGTATTCTATTTAATAAGTCACTTATCATTTATGATTAAATATAACTTATTTTGTTTCATAAGTTTGCATCACTCTTTCCTATTTAATCATAATTTCCTCTTACACTGTCACTACAACTTATCGTTGTTTACTTACTAACTTAGTTCTCTTAACTAAGGTTCGCTACTAAGTCTTCTTCCCATTTATTATAACGTATGTTATAATTTCCTCTTATCCCTAGGACAAGCCTTAACATATTATTCTTATCAGCATATTTCAGATTTCCAAGTTTTCAAATTACTTAATTTATAATTAAGTACAACTTCTTTCATTTCATAAATTTCCCCCATTTGTTGATTAATTGACCTAAGTTATCTAATTTTCTCACCAGTTTATTATAACCTAAGTTATAATATCCACTTGTCCCTAGGATAAGTCTACCTATTATACAACATTCTCATTGATGTAGTTTACTTATAATAGGTTATTATCATTCCCTGTTTATTCCCATTTCCTTTTACTGCTGTAATTATCTTTCAATTCCATTTATTCCCATTAATTATAATTAATGCCATTTATCAATCCTGCTATTTACATATAATTATATATATATATATGTTTATGTACTAGACCTCTCACATTATGCCTACACTTGAGGATGCTGGATTTGCCGGGCAGTTCCGGGCAGCTTCTTCCACAAGTTAACTTAACCTCACGTCTTAGCACCGTTACATGTTTTATTTATGCACTTAGACCCCTCACATTAGATTTACCACTTATGGATGTTGGATATACTAGGCAGTTAGGGGAAGACTTCTACCATAAGTGTAATCTAACCTCGTGTCTAAGTGTAGTTACAGTTTCCTATTTACTGTAAGTTTTCTATATAGTCTAGGCATGTCCATTCTTTCAAGTCTATATTTTACATGTCATCATATTAAGTCCATTTTATATTGCATGTGCTCTCTAACATATAATAAATTATATTCTACCATGTAATCTTTTTAATCATGTAATTGTTCAAATCTAACAATAACATGTAATTTTCTCAATTTTTACCATTAATGGTCCAGGTACATAAATGTCACAAGTTAACATGAAATTGAAACAACACTAATCACTACACTTATTTTGACAAGTTTGTATTTCAACATATGAATTTTCCAACATATTAATATCTTTTCATATTAATATTCCAACATGTCATATTTGTCACATTAATCTTTTTAACATATGTTTAAACATTTCAGCATACCATATTTAAACATGTCATAATTACATTTTAATACTTTTAATTATTCTGGAAAATTCACATTGTACAATAATGGGGAATGTTAGACAATAATATATCGTTATCAAAAATGATATAACTTAAATCCACTCACCTCATTTGCTTTCCAAATCCTGGATCTGGTCTAGATCTTGCATTCCATGGTTTTCCCATGATTGGATTTAGAACTAACAACCATGGATTCAAAAAAATTACTTAAAAAAAGGGAAGAAAGAGGAAGAAAGTTGAATAGGACAGATCTAGAAAATTACCTCACTTCGCATTTGATTCTGAACATCATTTTATTAACGTCAATTCTTTTTCTCTAGATCTTGATTTAGAATTTTTCCTAAACTAATAATCTTAATTTTCTAAAAATATTTGTGGAGGAGAAAGAATGGCAGAGCTTAGATGTTGTCTCAGAGAATGTAAGATTTAGGCTAGGCTCTGTTAGCCTATTTATAGCTGTTCAGGATTTTATCGTATGCGCAACGCTGAGTAGCAACGAACCTAGTTAAGAAAATAGTCCAGATTCTTAGATGAATCTAGCCACATCTGGGGTGGGGACAACTCTTGGGTTGGCCCCCTACAGGATTGCTGACCCCTAGGTCGACCCCCCTATGGGTGTGTCGACCCCCATGGGTCCCACGAGCTATTTTGGTGCAAAAGTTTGAATTCTTGAATTTTCGGGAATTTATTTAAGCGTTATATTCACACAAAATTTTCTTATATATATGCAATTCTTCTAACGATCATTTACGCAGATATACGCACAACTTTCGTTTCGTTTTCAAAATCCGAACGAGGTTGCACCGTTATTTGATTCTTGCCATATTTCATCGATTGTAGCCTTATCTTGAACTTTTATCTCTTGTATATATTTCTGCATATATATACATATATATATTCTCTTTATTTCCTTATATGTATATTTGTCCCTTATATGTGAGTTCTTATCCTTTCAAATTTTGAATTTGTATACATACATATGTGTATGTTCAGTTGGCCCTCTCTAAAATAAAAAAAAATTATGTCGCCACCGGGGTTCGAACCCCTGACCTCTATGTTGCATATCCAATGCCTTAACCAACTGAGCTATGATGTCTTTTGTTAATAAGCTTAGAAACAATGGTAGTTATTGTTCTCCTTCTTTTACCTTATTTTCATATTTTTTTACAACACTTCATTTAAAGGTATCTCTTTCATCGTAAATCAGTTTACTGCAATCCATAGTTCTAAATTGACTAGAAAACACCACGAATGCAATGACGCTAATCCCATGGCCAAATTATGGAAGCTCTTCAAATTTTCTTTTTCTTAAATTTTTATGTCTATGCATATATATACATATATGCATTATTTAATTCTTTTAATGTCATAAAATGAGGGATGTTACATTCTTCCACCCTTAGGAAATTTCGTCCCCGAAATTTGATAAGGGTAAAATCAATTAACCCCTCGCATAACATATATCCATAGTGTGTGCATCCAAATTTTGCAACCATTGTGCACTTGTGCAAAGTGAGGTAACATAGCAATACATGTATGCCTGAGCCGTACCTCCTATATGTATGCAAAAAAATTCAAAAATCCTTTTAAAATATGATGCTCACATCCTAAAAATATTGACAGTTCTACATGAATGCAATATTTTGAAAATCAAAAATGCTTTTTCATCCAATTTTTTCCACACTCTTACTAAACAAGAGCTTAGTTCATCCAATTTTTGCATTCAACACCCTAACAAGCAACTTTGTTTCCCGAATTTCAGAAAAATCTAATTTTCTAAATTCGATTTCTTATGTTACAAAAAGGCGGAAAATGGAAAACTTTACATCTTCTGTTTTTCTTTTTCGATCTTTTTCCAACCGTACTTGGATTTTATGGAACTATTTATAAAGATTCCCTTATTTTCCTATCCAAACACAGCCCACATAAGAAATTTTTCTCTGTTGTAACTTTTTTTTGGTCTTATCTTGGAAATTTTTACTCTTATTCATCTTATCTCATAATTTGTCAAGTTTGTCGCTTTACTGAATTTTTTGTTTCCTTTTTAGTTATGCCTTTACTCTTCCCATAGCTTCTTTAATCATCTGACCTAAGTTTAGTTTTCAAACAAGCCTTGCACTCTTTCAACTAAAACAGGAAACAGACGCTCTACACAGCTACTACTAAGGGCCAAGAATATCAGGCTATGCCCCCTTTAGACAGAAAAGTCCAAACCATGGGATCCACGACAGGTTTGGATGTTACCCTAACTACCCAATAAGAAAAATAACAGAACGATCCCAGTAGAAATGCAATAAGGGGTGTACCCCTAACATGAAAATCTAAATACTTTCTTGCCTTTTTACTATCTAGTAGTCACCACTAGTCCTAGCTGTGTACCAACGATTATTTCAAGCAACACCCTAGGCTTTCAATGCTTATGCATTCTACGGGAACTTACCATTATTCCAAGATAATTTTCGCTACTTACTTCATAGCCTAAAAACTTTTCCCGTCTTCCCTAGGCACTAATCATTACCTACTCCATACTTTTTAAAACACCATTTGTCCCTTTTTCATTTAAATTTTCTTCCAAAAATTTAAAAGTGTCAAAACCTTATTTTTCTCATGAAAACTTACCTTTTCCAAACCATAGAACATGTCACATATACAAAATGTAAATCATTTTTTCTCAAATCTAGTAAACCGGAGTAGATAAGGACAACTATTTCTCAATCGGGTTTATGACTTGTTCTCACCTATAAGGTTGGTTCAGTTACTTCCTACAAGGTGCGAATATTTATTCTATTCTTAATTTCCACAACCTATATTGCCCACCCAACAAAATTTTCTCTTTTAAACAATTTATCAAAAATGATTGTCAAAAGAATAGAGATATCAAAACTTTCTTTATTAAAAATTCTTTTATGAAATATACTAAGAAAACTAGTAAGCTAAACATTAAAAGAATTAAACGTCCTAATCTCAAAATAATTATGAAAATGCTAACTATTTTAGGATTTTTTCACAGAAATTAAAATTATGAATTAAAATGGGTTAGGAATTAGATTGCAACACTTATCTATGAAATGTTTATAGATCTGTGCAAATCTATGACTTTTATTTTAGATTTGGATTCCATAATTTAGTTAAAGTGGTTGATTTATATCGATGCTATCTGGGATGATTTCCATTTTTGGTTTGTGGTGTGAGTGTATAAAAACACCTATGAATGGTGGCCAAGAACTAGGATTTCACTAAAAAAATCCATAAACCAAAGTTGCTCACGATCACATCAAACTTAGAGAAGGCAGGCTCGAAGATATCTTGAGATTGTATGAAAAGTTTGAGTCATTTGTAGTTAATACGACAAAGTTATAGCCAAATATATTTGGATTAGCAAAAATTAAAAATTGCTAAGAATTCAATGAAATTTTTAAGAGGACGAGGATGTCGTAAGGAGGTTATGTTTCAAATTTTAAGTCGATTAGATCAAAAACGAAGGAGATATGGTGCAAACAAGTTCGGAATGGAATGGAATTTTGGAGTTTGGACCGGTAGGTGGGACTTCAGATCCGCCTATAATTGGGCTCAGTATGAGGGGCTTGAATTGGTTTCGGTAGAGGGGATTTCATATTGGCCTGAAGTTCAGATCAGTTGGGTTGGGGCTTCGAATCAGCCAACTCCACTTTGCCAGATCTGGATAGGTGAAACTACACTGATCTAGATCGGTGTAGTTACATTGATTTGGATTGGATTGGTGTGGTACCAATCCCAACCATAGGGATTGAAACTGATCCAGATGGAGGGAAGTTGTGGTCCAGTAACCCCTCATGGGTGACGTATTTCTTTGACATGATTCTCTGATTATGGTGGTATTTCAAGGAAGGCCTACTTCATAGCAACATCGACATAAAGATTTCCTATTTTCATAGCTCAAAAGACCATTCAACTTGAACAGCATGACTGCAACAATGACTAATTAAATTCCTAGGATCATAACAGTATACTATGAATCAAGATGGAGAAGTTGTCAGAAGGGGTTTAGGGAGCAGAGTTGGACAATAGACGTAGTTGTTCAGTATTTCTAACCATTAGATTTTAGACGGAGTATGTAGACAGTCGTTTAATAGATCTACAGTGGAGATATATTTGTAAAAAGGAATGTTAGTTTGTACTTTCAAGTGGGTACTGGGAGAACTGAGGCTTGAGCGTCTATAGAGTCTCTGAATGATATAGGTTGTAAGACAGTTCGAAGCTTTACCATCGGATATCTAACCAAACTGCTGGTTGTTTATCTAAGAAGGGAATTGTGAATACCAGTTATGCTCTCAACTAGGCGGAGGTTATCAATTAGATGTTGATTTTTTAAGCTCTGATAGGGTACAACAACCGTGGAACCAAACATAGTATATATCCAACGTTTTAAGTGAGTGAATGTGAGGATATATGATGTTTTTTATGCTTGACTAGTCATTTATCACCCTTAAGGGTGTTATTAGATGTAAGTATCATTGATACATACATACATACACACACACATATACATACATACATATATATATATATATATCCAAACATTTAGACACACCAATGTTCAGATGTAGAGTACATGCATATTATTGAATCTATTAGAACAGTGTATACTTCTTTGTGCTAACTCTTTATACGTTGGTACATGCTAGATATGGTTTACCATACTATGTGTTCCATTTATTTTATGTACTTAGGGTTTTAAGGCTCACACCGAACTTTTTCTGACTTAGAGTTTTATGCATACTTCTTATTACTTTGGGTGCTCTCACATAAGCAGACTAAAGGCAGGTTAAGAGTAAACACTAGTAGCTGATCAGGAGATAAGCAGAAGTCTATCCACATATTGTTTATATGTACTCTATATCTCATTTCGATGTTCACAACTATGGAGCTCGGTATCATCTTTATCATTTTGCTTTTGAGACAGTTTCTATCGGAGTTATTTCCTTTATACAACATGGTGACATTACGATTTGCTATTTTTGATCTATTGCTCTGATTTTCGGGATTCATTTCAATTTTACCATCTTGCCTATTTATATTAGTATATTTTACTATTATATTTTATTCCATGCACTATGAAATATACGATAGGTAATGTGTAGTTTTTTAGTTATTTCCTACATAAATGGTCATCGCACATTGTCCGGACACAACAACAAAGCATTTATCAGATTTTCAGTGTCGGAGCATAGGGTTTCATTTGGTATCAAAGCCTAGGTTGCTTTTTTCAACCGAGGGGATGAAACGAGAGTATACATACATATACATATATATACACATACATACATGCATACATATATATACGTGAAATTTGAAAGAGTTTCAGAAATTTGTTTAACCTAAGGGAGGCTTGCCAATACCATGTCAATAGTTGAGAGAGTTTCAGAAATTTGTAATTCACACTAGATTAAATGAAATAAAACCATTAGGTTTTATGTTTACTTGGCGCAGAAAAGGAATATCTACCCATATAGATAAAGTACCGGTGAATAATTGCTACTTACAGCAATTTTTAAACATGAAAGCAATTTGTCTGAGTCAACATTCAAGCTATCACAACCCTATTTTGTTGGAACTTGTATCTACTTGACCTACTAAGGGCTTTCCATTCAAATATAAGAATGAATGGTCGAATTTTCTAGGTTATATGTATATTGTTCAAAAGGGTTTAAGCTGTTCTACTTGTGGTTTTCAGAGCTACCAATTCTTACAGAAATTGCAAAGTGTCAAAGTTGAACTGAAGAACTGGAATAAAGTGAGAGTTAAAAATAATGAAAACCTGATTGTGGCAGAACAAATGTGTACAGACTTGGAGCACGAAGTATATCAGAATCCTGAAGACTTGATGTTATATGAAAACTTCCTACAAGAAAAGAAAGAATATCAAAATCTACAGAAGGTTTTTTTAGGGTTTCAAACAGCAGGTTAAAGTATCGTGGTTGCAACATAGAGATACTAATTCAAAATTCTTCTATTCACGAATGTCTAATCGTAGATATTTCAATCATATTCTTATAGATCAGAGTGGTAATCTCCGTTTCAAAGCAGAGGACATAGAAACTTAGGCAATTAAATACTATACTGAAATGTTTAATAGTTCAGTCGAAAGGCAGTTTCCATTTTTCAACCCATTGCTACTATTAATGAACAAGGCCAAAATTTCTTATTACAGGAAATATCATTAATAAAAGTACGAGAAGCATTGTTTTCAATTCAAGATGATATTAGTCCAGGGGCAGATAGAATAATTTCTAAATTCATGAAAAAGCATTGGGAAGAGCTAAAACATGAACTCCTAACATCCATTTTAGATATTTTTCATTCAGGAAAATTGCCTAAATCGATCAATCACACATTTATTACCATGATACCAAAAATGACAGACCTACTGAAATTGCTCACTATAGACCAATATCATGTTGCAATGTTTATTATAAGATTTTTTTTTTCTAAAGTCTTATGTAATAGGATGAAGTTGTTTCTTCCCTGTCTTATATCCGAGAATCAGAGCGCTTTTATTAAAGAGTGGTACATTGGAGATAACATTCTGTTAGCTCATGAATTACTAAGAGATTATAAGAAGAAAGGTACGCCAAAAATTTGTGTTAAACTTGGCTTGCAAAAAGCTTATGATAGACTAAATAGGAAGCTACACATTATGTCTCTAATGAAGTTTCCTAATCACTTTATTAATCTCATTTATGAGTGTATGTCCACAATCAAATATTCTATCCTAATCCAAGGTGTACCTAAGGGCTTTATTTCTTCAACAAGAGGTATAAGACATGGAGATCCCCTCTCGCCGTATCTTTTTACAATAGTAATGCAATATTTTACATTCTTGATGGATGAAGCAGTTTTCTCAAAAAAATTCAGCCAAGTAGTAATGTGCAACCAGTTATCTCTGATCTTTTGTACACAGATGATTTAATGATATTTGGCAAAGCAACAATACAAAATGCAAATTCATTGAAGCTGATTTTTCAAAAAATAGGAAAATATGCTGGTTTACAAGTGAATGCCTCTAAAACTAAAGTTTTCTTTAGCAGTTCAGTGAGAAATGAGCAGGAGATTTCAAATATTTTGGGGTTTGAGAGGGGTACATTACCTATAAAATATTTAAGGGTACCAATTTCGTCAAACTACCTCCATTATCCAGAATGTTATGCTTTAATTCAGACGGTCCAGAATAAAATTCAAGGCTGGGAAAATAAATTGCTCTCTTTTGCTGGAAGAGCTGAATTGATTAACGGTGTGCTTACTCCAATTATTTTATATTGGTTATTTATATATCAAATTCCTGATTTTACCTTAAATAAGCTACAATCTATGTGTGTAGATTTTTTTTGAGTGGCATAACTCATAAAGTAGCACAGAAGACACTGTGTAAACCTAAACAAGAAGGAGGCATTGGTTTAAAAAAATTCTTGGACTTAAAGAAAGCTGTATGTATAAAATTGTTCTGGAAATTACTCTCATAATCTACCTTATGAAGTAGATGGATAGAAAATAAATATTGCAATGGCAAGCATGTGTGGACTATGGCAGTGGATAATAATTCTTCATCGACCTGGAAGTCAATTTTAAGGTTGAGAAATCATTCTAAGAAGATTTTTAACAAAGCAATAGCAAATAAGGATGAGACCTTTTTATGGCACGAACCATAGGTCAACTGTCAATGTTTAGTGGACTTATATTGTTATAAAGAATGCATATGCTTGTTAATTCTAATCATAAGGTTAATTCTATCATAAGAGATGAAATGCTTAATCCACTAATTCACCCAACAACTAGGGAACTGATTAATGAGATAAGCGCAATAGCTTTTCATCCAAACAAGGCACATGATTCATAGGTATGGGGTATGGAGGAGAGTTTTCTTTTCATAAAGCTTGGGACTTTGCTCGAACATATAAAGAAACAGACATAGTATTTTCAGTAATCTGGCATAGCAATATTGTAAAAAGATGGCGTTTATTACTTATCTGGCAATTATAGGTAGGTTAAATACCAAAGATAGGATTCAGAAGTATGGCAATGTATCAAATACTTTATGTCCACTATGTGATCATCAACCAAAATCAATTCAGCACTTGTTTTTCCAATGCGATTATGCAGCTTACATCTGGTTAGCTTTGAAACAAAAGTTTTTTCTTCCTTTGTCCACTCAACTTCTGTTAAGAGATAAAGCCAATCTAATTCATTCAACTTTCAAAAGAAATGACCAAATTCGAGACCTGGCATATGGAGCATTAACTTCTATAGTGTATTTTATTTGGAAAGAGAGGAATATGAGGATTTTTCAAAATCGAAGAACTTTTGTTACTTTGAAATTGCTTCAGATTGAAAGGGATATTAAGCTGTTAGTTTATAATAATGGAAGCAAGGTAATCAATACTTCGACAAACGTTCAAATTTTTGAACGATGGGGAATTAATTTAATGGATACTGGTTAGTAGGTAGTTGATGGAAGTTGAAGTTTGAATTTGCTTTTAGCTGAAGGAAGTGGGCCTCTGGTTTGGGACATAAGCAGTTCTATGGTTTTTTCTAGCTGTTTTGTTTCTTTTTTTATGACTTGTAAATCATGAAGATGTATACAAAGTTGTATACCGAATTTATATGTACTCTTTTTACCTGTAAGGTACCCACTTGTTAGGGGGATTACAGGGTTTTAATGAGGCATATAAAGGAGTTTTAGATTGGTATTAGCAATAAAGAGTACCAATTTCCAATATATACATACGTACATACATACATACATATATATATATATATATATATATATATATATATATATATATATATATATATATATACACGTAAGTACGTACTTGTAAAACTATTTGGGGCTTCAAAACTATTTTATATATAGTATAGTATAAGTCAAGCTGCATAAGCACTAGTTAGGCATGATTTCTTGCAAGAAGTCTAATCATCTTTACCCCTGACTAAAGGACGAGTTTCCTAATGAGAAGCGCTATAGGGAATTGGTGGTCGAGGGAGGAAATGATTCGATAAATGTTAATCCCGACTTGCAAACCATGTTCACACCTTCATGAGGAACGTCCTATAGAATGCTCAAATATCTACACCTAATGCTACCGCTAGAAATGGTGCTCGACATCAGGTGCGTGAAGTTAATTTCGCTAAGCTTAATAAGCATTTTGCTAGCTTAGGAGGCATACTTTTAGTGGGAGTGGAGTCGGCGATAAAGTTCTAGGATTGGTTTGATACTTATGAGCGAATCTTTGTTGATTTTTATCTGAAGGATGCTATGAAGAGGAATTTGAACTCGTGTCAACTCCAAGGGCGAGTGGTAATTGGCAGAATTCGGTGAAGGTTACTGCACAAGAGGAGGAGCTCACTTAAAATCAGTTCAATACTCATGTTGAAGAGAAGTCCATTCCAGCTACCTATAAGGTGGCTTTGTTTAGGAACTCTTCGGAGTTAAGAAAGGAGAACATGACTATCTCCGAGTATGTGGATGAGTTCAACAATTTATCAAAGTAAAGGGCGTCTCACATTAACACTGTACAAAAAAGAATGAGAAGTTTATTCTTGGCTTGGACGATCATTTGGGAGAGAAGATCTTGAATCATGTTGAGGATACCTTTTGAGTCAGTGGTAGGAAAGGCACTAAAGGATGAGATTAGCTATCCCAAATCAAAGGTCATAGTGGATGTTGCTCCTAAGAAAAAGCCAAAACCAAATGCAAGCGAGAGGGGCAAGAATAAACGGAACAAAAAGAGAAGGTTGCCTCAAAATAAAGGAAGATAGAAGAAGAAGGCCACGTCTGAGGTGACTTGGTTTAACTGCATAGAATAAATCCATTATAAGAATCAGCATTCGAGTGGTGAGTGGAAGTGCTTTCTCTGTCATAAGACCAGACATCTAAAGAAGGATTACCCAGAGGGGGATAAGCTAGTTGCGAAAGTGTATGCTATCAACGATTTTCCAAATTCGTCGAATTCCCTTTCAACAAAGAAGAAGGAATAGGAATTGTCATTCGAGGTTTGCTTTCCATTTTCAATGTTCCTATTCGTGTATTGTTTAATACTACGGCTTCTTGTTCCTTTATATCTAGAGACCTAGTAGATAGATTAGGACTGAAACCCAAAATCATTGATAAACCTTTAGTCATAAAAAACCCCATTAGTGACCCTCCCAATCTTAGCATGATTTGTCATAATCTTGATTTATCGAGTCATGGGTGCTCTTTTGTTTGTGATTGCTTTATTTTAGGTTTTGGTAACATACTTAGGATGGACTGTGTAACAACCCGGAAATCTGGGCCAGTTTAAAATTTTTATTTTGGCAATTTTAGCGAATTTTGATTATTTAAAATGAATTATTTTAAATAATATCGACGAGAAATTTATTTTGAATATAATTAGAACGTATATATTTATACGCGTCGTCGTTAGAATATAAATATTTATATATAATTATAAATGGAATTGAAAATGGCGCGGTAGTTCGATAATTCGATTTCAAACTTCAATTGAATGTACCGGGTGCAAAACAATCCGGATTTTAGTGAAACCAAAAACATTAGGATCTAATTGATAATATCTTTCCAACGGATCCGAATAATCGAAATTTCATAGCGGGAATCAAAAGATATGTCCAGTTGAAAATTCTGAATAGTCGCTATGAAATTCAGGCCCTTAAAAATGGACATTTTGCAAATGACCTCGGATTTCGACGAAACCAGTTTTGTTGGATCCGCAGTGTCAAGTTATTGCTAGATTCCAAATTTCATAATTTTTCGATTCAATATGTGAGCGTGGCAAAGGAAAACGCGTTTGACCAGTTTCAGTTTATTTTAATCGACTGGAAAATGACCATTTTTCCAACGGTCTCAGAATTCGACGAAACTAGTTTTGTTAGGACCGTATCGTCAATACGAAGCTAGAAAATATTTTTATGGAATTTATAGAGTTGTTATGTGGCCCCGGTAAATTGAAAGGTACGTTTAAAATAGAATATAATAGATTTAAATTTTGATTTAAATGGAAACTGGTCGTAACAAGCGAATAGGGTTACGATACATATCCCAGTGTATTCGGAATGGGGGTAATTAGCTAGGGGCGACAGTCGTTGGAATTTGTTTGGAGTTCATGATGTTAATCAGGTAATTCACAAATTAAAAGGATTGAAAATATTAAAATATAAAAATATATTTAATGGGCCAATCAGAATTCTTAAACCCTAATTTTTATTTCCAATTTAAAAACCGCCGCCCCCGATTGTTTTCAACGAACGGAACCAACCCCTTATTCTTCCTCAAATCCCTCTCAAATCGGTTCGAATTAAATCCCCAAATCAAAAGCAAAATCCAAGAGCCTTACAAGCTCTCTCCATCCATACCACTAAGATGATGTTCCGAAGCTTGAGGCATTCAAATCTGGCGCTGGAACCACCGGAGTTCGAGCGCGTTTCTGGTGGAAGGGAGGGCGTCGCGCCTCCTGGCGTCCCTGGCAGTGGAAGAGGGCGCACTAGTCTTCGATGGGGTAAGGTCTGATCAAGGTCCGGTCTGCTACGGTGGTGGCGGCTACCTGTTTCTCCGAGCGACGATGGGTTCGATCGAACCAGGAAGAAAACGAAGGGTTTAAAATCCCTAATGAAGTAATTATCTGCTAATCAAGGTAAATTGGTTAACAATTTATTTCAATTAATTATATTGCATGTTTAAAAATCTGGTTTTGGATTATAAAAATATAAAAGACTTTGTTTTAAAAATATGAAAGACTTTGTTTTAAAAATATAAAAGACTTTGTTTTAAAAATATAAAAGACTTTGTTTTAAAAATATAAAAGACTTTGTTTTAAAAATATAGAAGAAGGCTTTGTTTTTAAAAATAGAAGAAGGCTTTGTTTTTAAAAATAGAAATAGGATATGATTCTAAGAATATAAAAGCAAGGAGCTTTAAAAATATAAAAGGATTTTTAAAACAAAAATAGACTGGGTTTAAAAATTCGATTTTTATATATTGAATAACAGAATAAAAATTCGATTTTTAAATGTAGGAAGCGATTATAAAAATATGATTTTTATTTTAAAGACATCAGCAAATATAAAATGTGATTTTTATATATTGAACATCAAAGTAAAAATGTGATTTTTATATATTGAACATCAAATTAAAAATGTGATTTTCAAATTGAAAGTGAATAAATAAAAATGTGATTTTTATTTTAAAGACCTCAAAATATAAAAATGTGTGATTTTTATATGTGTAGTGGCTACGGGCAACGAAGATGACGAAGATGCGATAGCGATGAAGATTTCTATCAATGAAGTGCCGTGGAGCTAGGATAGCTATTTGTGAGAATTTCAAACCTTTCAATTTCTTTTTCTAGTTATATATATATATATATATATATATATATACTAGGATGCAGACGGTGCTTAGTAGCACCCGACACAATCGTCCACAGACCATGGACTTGTTTGTTTGATTGCAAAAATTAGATAGATTATTTGATTGAATTGAATTGTTTGGTGAAATGAAGTTGATTTGATTGATGTGTGAATGGCGTGGGCCTTCACTAGACCGGGGATAAGGCTAGGCCTTGTCCCGTTTCTAGTATCGTGCCGTTATGCCGTCGAAATTTTCTAAAATAAGTTAGAAAAATAAAAATATCATTTTATTTAAAGAATGAACTGAATAGAAATTCATATGATAGAATAAAATGTTTTATCGTTAAAAATATAATTTTTAACGGGAATATGAATATAGTGAATGTAAATAAATAAATATTCATTTACAAACCGGACGGTTTGTTTATGTACACCTATTTGAAGGACATTGATTGGGTCGATAAATTTTACACATCGCCCAACTGCACAACTAAAATCTGTGTTTGATTGTTTGAAACCCCACACGGACGTTGGGATGAAATTTGAAGTTCACTCA
The DNA here is from genome assembly GCA_030737875.1 of Allium sativum. Taxonomy (NCBI): domain Eukaryota; kingdom Viridiplantae; phylum Streptophyta; class Magnoliopsida; order Asparagales; family Amaryllidaceae; genus Allium; species Allium sativum. Next base: position 554,272,244 of record CM060912.1, on the reverse strand, counting down.
TCCTGATTGATTAAATATGTCGATCGATTGATTGACAGGATGTTATAAGCGTTAGATATCTATATTTGATGCTTATACAATGTAGTGCACTTTGGTTGATGGTTGATTATTTTTCAATGCTATTATATACGTGTGATGTATGAAAATCCATATAATTAATGTTATATGGTGATTGATTGGGCCTCATTCCAATTTAGAAAATAAAGAACAATATAAAGTAAATGTTCATGTGTTGACTGTACTCATCCGTTGAGATTAGTCATGTGTTGAACGAAATATTTTAATAATAAAATTTACTTCTTTATCAATATAAAGTAAATGTTCATGTGTTGACTGTACTCATCCGTTGAGATTAGTCATGTGTTGAACGAAATATTTTAATAATAAAATTTACTTCTTTATCAATATAAAGTAAATGTTCATGTGTTGACTGTACTCATCCGTTGAGATTAGTCATGTGTTGAACGAAATATTTTAATAATAAAATTTACTTCTTTATCAATATAAAGTAAATGTTCATGTGTTGACTGTACTCATCCGTTGAGATTAGTCATGTGTTGAACGAAATATTTTAATAATAAAATTTACTTCTTTATCAATATAAAGTAAATGTTCATGTGTTGACTGTACTCATCCGTTGAGATTAGTCATGTGTTGAACGAAATATTTGAAATAGAAATATTTTGATAATAAGAAATATTTGAAATAGAATATTTGAAAATAGAAATACGTTAAGCCGTGTTGATTAGATTGACGCCATTTTGACGTGAACGATATTTATATCGATTTTATTCATTTCGAAATGAATTGAATTGAAAACGATTTCGAAATGAATTGAATTGAAAACTATTTCGAAATGAATTGAATATATAACGATTTCGAAATGAATTGAATTGAAAACGATTTCGAAATGAGTTGAATAGAAAACGAATGTGATTTCAATTGAATATATAACGAATTTGATTCGAATAGAAAACCAATTTGAATTGAATCGAATAGAAAACCAATTTGAATTGAATCGAATAGAAAACGACTTTGGAATTGAATTAAATTGAAAACGAATTCAAATTGAATTGAAAGCGAATTGAAATGAATTCAAATTGAATTGAAATTTGAATTGAATAGAAATGAATTTTAAAACGAATTTATAATAAAGAATTCAATTTTGCTTTGGATTGAAATGGAAGTTGAAATTGTTTTTGAAACGAATTTAAAACTATTTATATAATTCGTTTTAAATAGTAATCGACGAAATATATATTATATATATTATATATATAATATAATGGCCTGAATAGAACGCGCCGCGCCGCGGCAGTTCGTGAATTTCGACCATTTATTTCGAACGGACATTACGGGAGATCCGACCGTCGGATTCTCCTAAAACCGGAACCATTGGGTTCACATCGAAAAGAGCTTTCTAACGAATATTTGAAATTCAAAATCTAATGGTTGGATTTGGAGATACGTCCAAATCAAATTTGAAAAAGGTCGCTATAAGTGCAGTTCGATGGCCATTGATGGAAATCGACTGTACGGGCCTTGATAAAATTATTAAAAATAGTAATAATTTGTGTAAAATCAAAAGAAATGATTTGTGAAGAATTGGGGTGAAAAACTCCATATTTGAAAAGATAAAAATAGATTTTTATCAAAGTAAACTAGTTTTGAACTAGAATTATAATTCTATTTATTTTTAAATGAATAAATTGAATTCGAAAGGGTTTTAAAAATAACCAGAATTTCCAATGATTGCATTGGAGTGGATTTGAATCGAAATTGTCTTCAGAATATTTCGATGTTGGAATTCGTGATTAGACAGATGTTGTTATGGAAATTTGAATGATATATATTTATATCGTTATTTCCAATACGACATTTGTTAGTCGTAGAATTTGATATTGAAAATAAGCCGATATATTTTCTATTCAGAGCCTTGTATTGAATATCAAATGTGATTTGGGTTTGTCGTGAATGGTGTCTTCACTAACACTGTTCTTGAACCCAGTTGAGAAAAGATTAAATCTTTTTATTTAGATTTAATGAAGTGTACCAATTAAATAATATTTAATTGGAATTGAATCGATATTGATTTTTGGGTTTATCGTGGACGGTGTTTTAAACAACACTCGTTCTTTAACCCAATAATTAATGAATGTGATTTTGGGTTTATCGTGAACTGTGTTTTAAATGACACTGATTCTTTAACCCAGTTAAAGATTAAAACTAAGTGGAGTTTTAATGAATCTTTAATTAGATTGAAAAGATCGAAAATGGAGTACCACCAGTTTTGCTCCAGGCGATAGTTAAATCTTTAATTAGATTTGAACGTGAAATGGTAATTGAATTTACCGATAACACCGTGGTGTTAGATATGAAGTATAACCAGTTTTACTTCATGGGATGAATAGGTTGGGATTGGGAAATTAAAACAAATGATTACTTCGGTAAGGTTCGCTAATCCCGACTAGTTTGAATTGATATTCAAAAATAGATTAAAGAATAAATTCAAGGAATTTATCTTGGATAAGATTAATGGGAACCTTTCCCTATGAATGTGAAATCAGAAACTAACTGTCGGTTAGCTAAGCAGAATGGTTTTCTGGATATTGATCTGATGTTGGTTTCGGCCTTCGGGGTTAATATTTGGGGAATTATTCTCTTGATTAATTTACGGTTAGTGACTGATGAATTGGAATGAGGCGTATGTTGTGTTTGTGTAACACTTATTTAAAATACACGCGAGTTATTCGGAAAGACCGGGTTTATCCCATTCTGAATAACTGATACGACGATAAGTCGAAGATGAAGACGATGGTCGAAGACCGGAAGTCTTCACGTCGTTTGGGTGATTGCTGATGATCTTGATTGGGCTGTACACCCAAGAAGATGGAAACAGTTGGTGATCGTCCAGACGTACTTGGAGATCGATGGATATGCGGGGTACTAGGTGCCTCCGGTTTCGTTCAGACCCAGAACGGACTTGTAAATGGACTGTGTGTCTGACATTGGATTTTAGTCTGTGTGATTGATCTCTATTAAATATATATCTGTTTGGGCGGCAGAGAATTTAATCTCTTGCTTAACGCCCTTCTCTGAGACGTACGAGCTCAGGGGTTATATATTGATGGATATCAAACGCATGGAGTGAATTGCCTGTGTGGCATGCCTAAGTGGCAATTGATCGAGGCTTCTGTTGAAAAGCAAAGTCTTGTGGTGATGATCAAAGCACGACCTTTGTGGCATAGCTTTGTGTAACGTTTACTTCGCGAGTTTCACACCCGGTATGAACCAAAAACGGGAGACGGACCTCAGGGAGGGCATGCGTTTCTTTCTAGTTAGAAGTGGCGTCAGTGGTTTTACACGCCCTGACGAGTTTGACTTATGTGGTTGTTGCTGTTGCGAGGCGCCTCGGATTGATCGGTCGTTCTCGAACCGATGGAGTCATTTGGTTGGCTCATTTACGCCCCAAAGGGCGGGGAAACGTAGTGTTCAGGCATTTTAATCCACATCGGTGGACCGGCCCTGTCGCTCCAAGGGTCACTCGAGCTCTGATCCTGAGGCACGGGCTAGAGCGTCTCGAATCGGTTGAGGACTACCTTTTGCCTCGGTTCATCGATGGAAATCCAATTTCCAAATACGTGACTTTGCGATTTTGATTGTATAACCTATATATGGTGACATAGTGGTATGGGGCATTCATGCCGCCTATGATTGATAATTATGATTTGAAGTTGTTTTATACACTATACACTTATAATAGTATCAAATGATTTGTTTTAAACGTATCAAGCATTCTTGGCTATTATAAGGTAAAAACCCTATCCCCCGGCTTGCGTTGCATTGTGTGATTGGACCTGGGTCTTATAATAGCTTCATTTTTCTTTATTTAGCATTGCGCTGTTGTTGTTTTTTACACTGGTATTCTTGGGAGGAAACCCGTTCCGTGTTATACGGCGTGGTCCCTTGATTTACCTAACTTTAAAATAAAGAATTAATAACTGTTTTAGTTCTCACACCAGTCACATGACTGACCTGGAGTTTATTGTTTTAACCTAAACTCTGGGTGCCCCTATTTTGACACGGGCAGCTAGTAGTTTTGGTTTTGCAGATTTTTATTCATAGGATCCTGGTTTACAGCTGGAACGATATCCGGAAAGCTTTGTATCCGTATATCTACTTCTAGTTGTGTATTGTATTATTTTCCGCTGCGATGTATTTAAATGTAATTTAAATCTCTGATATTTCTGTGTAATATTCATTTATACTCTGTATATTCTTGTAATCTGATGCATTGTTGTGATATACAGTGAAATGTTCTTTTGTATGCGTTCTATTTTGTCGTGTTCTCAAATGATAGGGCGTTTCGAACGGTCTGGGTCGGTTTAGCGACTGATTCGGACCGAGCGAAATTCCTTCTCGTCACAGACTGCCTGAGTAAGTACGGAGTATTGGTAGATTGCGAGATGATGCCAGTGGGAGTAGAGACGGATGATGAGAGGAGAGTAGTGGTAGGCTATCTACCAGTTGAGGAGGTGATGGCCAATTTTCTACAGTCAATCGAGGTTCCGGACAATGAATTGTCGGCAGTGTTGGTCACTGGTGAGTATCCAATGGTATTTTAAGAAGTGGTAGACTTCCACCTCATAGAGAGATTAAATTCGATATTGGCCTATTAAACGATGCCAGACCAATCGTGATTCCTTTGAGAAGGATGATACCCAAAAATCAGAGAGAGCTTGAGGTGCAGCTAAAGGGTCTTTTAGAGAAAGGCTTCATTAAGAGAAGCATGTCCAAATAGGGTGCACTAATGGTGTTTGTGAAAAAGGCAGATGGTTCTTTAGCTAGCCTGTTGATTACCATGAGCAAAATAAGGTGATGAGGAAGGATAAGTACCTTCTCTCGCATATTGATGATTTGTTTAATCAACTTCGTACCGCGAGGGTGTTTTCTTAGTTAGACCATGATACTAGATTTCACCAGCTTAGAGTAGCCAAAGAGAGTATGCCAATAATGGCATTTTGACCGCCATCTAAATTTTTATGAGTTGTTAGTTATGACATTCAGGCAAACCAATGCACCTGCCTACTTTGTGGGTCTTATGAACCGTGTCTTCAAAGACTAGTTGAATAAGTTTGTGCTTTGTATTCGAAGATGATATCCTAGTCTATTGTCAATCGGTGGAGGAAAATAATACACATTTGAGGATTGTTCTTATGGTGTTGTAAGAACACCATTTGAAGGCAAAGTTTTCTAAATGTTACTTCTAGAGGGGAGAGGTGAGATTCTTAGGTCATGTTGATTTGGAACAAGGTATCGCTGTAGATCTTGCTAAGATCGCAATAGTACAAGATTGGACTACACCAAAGAGTGCAACTGATGCGAGGAGTTTCTTAGGATTGGCAAGATATTATCGGAAGTTCATCCAGGACTCCTTTAAGACAGCAACACCATTGAACAACTTGACTAAGAAGAATCATGCTTTTACTTAGGATACTAGATGTGAGCATGCATTTGTGATCCTGAAGAAAAGGTTGAAAAATGCACCAGCGTTGGCTATTCTAGGTAAGAACAAGGAGAAGAGTGTATACATAGATAAATGTGGTATTGTAGTAGGAGTAATACTGATGTAGAAAGTATGGGTTATAGCTTATGTTAATAGACAGTTAAAAATGCATGATAAAAAACTGTTCTACCAATGATTTGGAATTAGCAGCGATTGTGTTTTCACTTAAGATATGGAGGCAATATCTTCTAGAAGAGAGACTTCGGTTGATTATCGATCATAAGTCATTAAAATACCTCTTTTCATAAAATGATCTTAATCATCGCTAGCAGTGATGGTTAGATTTTTTTTTTTAGCTTCCTATGACTTTGGAATAGTGTATAAACCAAGGAAGGGTAATTCAGTTACTGATACTTTAAGTTAGGGGCATGCCCATTTAGGGTCATGTCCACTGAATGGAAGCAGCCTGGCTAGATCGGTCTAGATTTCATATCAGTAAGGTTAGGACTTCAGATAGGCTAAGTCCACTTGGCTAGATCCGAATTGGTGTAACTATATTGATTTAGATCGGTGTGGTTACACCAATCCTAATTGGATTGGTGTGGTGCCGATCCCAACCGTAGGTTTGGGATTGGTTCAGACAGAGTGAAGTTAGGGTCTGGTGATCACACGCGAGCGACGTATTTCTTTTACTTGATTTCTCTGATGATGGTGAAAATTCGAGGAAGAACCTACTTCGCAACAACATAGACATGAAGACTTAGTATTTCCGTAGCTCAAAGGACCATTAATCCTGAGGAGTACGACTCCAACAATGAATAGTTTTAATCCTAGAGTAGAATAATAAACTATTAATTAAGACAAAGAAGTTGTCGGGAGGGATTCAGGGAGTAGAGTTAGAGGATAGACGTACAAGTCTCGGTAGTTCCCGAACAGAAGACTTCAGATGGAGTATGTAAACAGTCCCAGAATAGCTCTACAGTGGAGATATGTGTATAAAAGGGATCGCTAGTATATAGGTTCGGGTGGGTACTTGGAAAGCTGAGGTTTGAGCGCCTATCGAGTCTTCAACCTGACATAGGTTTTAAGTTAGTTAGGAGGCTGCCTATTGGATATCCGACCACACGACATGTTGTTTATCTGGGGAGGGACTCGTGAGTACCACTTATTCTCATTCTCAAGTAGATAGAGTTTATCAGTCAGATGTTGACTGTTTCAGCTAAAATAAGGTACAAAAACCATGGAATCAAACATACTATATATCCAACTCATTGAATGATTGACTGTGAGGATGGATGATGTTTTCTATGTTTGAATAGCCATTTATCACCCTCAGGGATGTCATTAGATGTAGGTAGCATTTACACTGACATAGACAATGTCGGTACAAACATTTAGGCACCCCAGTGCTCAGATGTAGAATATACCCATACTACTGATTCTATTAGAGTAGTATACACTTTTATGTGCTAAATCTTTGGATGTAGGAACTTGTCAGGTATGGTTTACCATACTATGTGTTCAATTTTCTGTACGTGGGAATTTATCGCCCACGCCAGACTTTGCCTGACCTAGAGTTTTATGCTTTGCTTCTTTTTACTCTGGATGTTCCCACATCAACAGACTAGAGGCAAGTTAGGAGTGAGCATGAGTAGTTGATTAGGAGACGAGCAGAAGGCTATCCACATATTATTTATATGTACTCTATCTCATTTCAGTGTTCACTACTGTGAAGTTCAGTAGTATCTTTATCATTTTTTTGAGATAGTTTATGTTTGAGTTATTTCCTTTGTATAACTCGGTGACATTATGGATTGTTGTTTTAGATCTATTACTCCGATTCCTAGGATTCATATTAAATATTTACTATCTTGCTTGTTTTATATTAGTATGTTTTACTAGATAAAAGATAGGTTATGTGTAGTTTTTTTTAGTTATTTCCTACATAAATCTCAACTTACATTGTCCAGACACTACAGAAGCGCATATATCAGGTTTTCAATGTTGGAAGTGTAGGGTGGTCATTTCAATCTAAGTAAAAACTTAGAACAAACATTAGAATTCTTCGAGAATGCTCTCTCTATTATGCTCCAGAATCAAAGGCATTTAGAACCTTGACAAATGCAGATGATTTAAGAGCAAGAGAGGCATTTCAACACAATTTGGTGGATGATCTACTCTCTATCGAAAGATGAACCAGAAACTAACCCAAAAATGCACCACAAACAAAGATGATAAAGACTAGAATGGTATAAGGCAAGGTTCTATCTTTAACAAGGATGGTTAGGTAGAAGTGCCAAGAAATGCTTAAATTGGACTGTTTAATAAATAATATTCAAAGTTTGATTAGTTTGTATTAAAACTACAAACAATTTGATTGATGTAGATTGCCTTAATTGGATAATTTTAGTATAATTTATATGGATTGGAATGCACGATTCCATGTTTATGTTATTCACCATTTAAAGTATCCTTATATATTTTACAGTATTCTTCAAATGTAAGTCAGTTAATTTCATTGTTAATGTTCCAATCAGTAATTTAGTATGTTTAAACCTATAATACTGTATTTTCTTATTAAAGAAGACAAAGGGGAGAGAATATAAAATATAAATTGATTAAGGGGGAGTATCGAGTAGGGAGAGTGATTGGATTCAGAGAGATAATTATGAAAGAAATAAGGAGCATGTTTTATAAAATGATTGTCATTACCAAAAAGGGGGAGATTATTAGTACAGTGAATGGAAGTTTTGATGATAACAACTTCAGTTAATGAATATTTTATATTTAACATGTAGTAATCATCATAAAAAAAAATAGATATCATGTAGGATATTATACATATAATTGATAATCAAGACTATACACTATCAAGATTAAAGAATCAAGATTAGAATATCTAGACTGATTTAAAAATATGAAGACTCCTGAATTCAAGAGTTCAAGATAATATTGAGTCTTAGAAATTTATTAAAACCCAGGATGAACTTATTTGATCTCCATCCTATTTCTATAAGATGACTCTTCAACAAAAAATCCCTGCTTTCAAAATTCTTTTAAATTAAATTTCACTTTTTAAAATTTCTTTACAAAAAGGTTTCAAATATTTCTTTCAAATATTTTTAGAGAGAAAATTTTATAATAACTTTACTATGAAACATTTCTGCTTACTAACGTTTAAACTTTTGTACTTTAATACTTTACTATTATACTTTTGAAAGTAATTTTGATTTTATATTTACTTTGACACTTATACTTAAATGCCAAATATATACTTTGGTTTTCATAAGTAAATATATTTTTATTTTATACTTATATTTATATTTTAATATAATATTTTAGATTTTGATTTTACTTAAGAATTTATACTTAAAGATTTTGATTTTAACTTAAAATTATAATTAAATACAATTATAGATTCAAATATTTCTATTTATATTTTCATATATTTGATTATATATAATTTTATCATACATTTACCTAAATTACTTTTAATATTTTTGAATAAGTTCTCTTAAGTGTTACCATGCCTAAATTATATAATTACTATAATTAAATATGTTTATTAAGTTTCAAAACCTTATATTTGATAATGTTTTCAAAACAAAATAGTTTTATTTTTTAATAGGGACATGTTGACATAAGGTGCATGTCGGAATAGGTTATATATACATGTCGACTTGTAACAATGGAATTTCAAATGTTCAAATTTTAAAGGAAGTGCCTTTTCATGATAGGATGCTTTTAACTGCCATATTTCTTCACCACTATAAATACCCATCTTCTATAAACTATTCTTAATCATCGTCTCTATATTTCTTTACTCTCTTTACTCCTCTATTGAAAATCTTAATTTCGATAACTACACTCTGCCAACTTATCAGCTGAATTAAGTTATTTCTTCTTCGCGGTGATTATACATCAAAATCTCTCCATTTCTACCAAGATCAAGTGAAAATCATAGTTATATTGCAATTTTTGTCAAAGATCGAAAGATCTAAGTTTGAATTCTTTGTACAAACTATTCAAAAATGCTATACAGGTGTGACTAGGTAACCTTGAAGCTAGTTGAGTTTGACTATGTCCATCTAAAGAAATTAAGAGTGACTTATTTGCTTGGATATCAAGTTGTGTCAGGATCCGTGTGACACCCCGTAAAAATATACCTAAAAATAAATTAATAATAAATAATCAAAATTAACAATAAAGTAATAATATATTAATGGGATGGAAAATGGAATTTTGCAGCATTAGGAATTTAGCCACAAAAATATCGTAGTTGTATTCGTGACAAAACTGTGATCAATTTTCGTATATAATATGTCAAAATCTGATCCCATATGAAAGAATTACACTTAAAAGAAGTTGTATGTTAAACATATATGCAACAGAGTTTGAAATTCAAATTATAACATAAATATATGAAATAATATATGATCAATAAATGAGTGATTGGAATATTCCATCCAATTTGAATATGTGTGTATATATAAGTATGAAACAAAAGTTTTCCCCTCGCATCTTGGTCACTTTTACTTTTTCGTTATTTTGTAATCCCCAGGGTATGATACCATTTAGCTTCACAGTGACAAGTCATTCTAGAGCTAGAGCTTGTTGAGCAAGTCGCTTTGAAGATGGGCACCCTTTCCCTATGGGTAGTAGGGAAGTTTAAAGCGATAACAAAGGCCGTAGGGGATAGGATCTCTTTCTGCGTCTACTGATGCTAATTCAGATGCTTATGAAATAGCCTTTGGTTTGGCGAGAGAACAGTATACATAGGATCGTTTGATTGATTCATAAACCGGGTGCTTCAGCTTCATACGTGGGATTTGGAGAAGCCTTCTAAGCCCGCCCACCACGCCTAGTATACCAAGTCCAGTGTATTAATTGGGAGTGGGAAAGGTGTCGCTCGAAAAAGAAGTTTCTGATATTCTACGTGTTTTTTTTGTTGAGACGCTCCTAGTTTTGAGAAGAGAGTAGAAACTTATTATGTGCCTACTGTATACAACAAGGGACAATGCTTATGTTTAAAAGGAAAGTTATAAATGAAATAAATAACGTAATATAATAAAATCTTTCCAGCCCTCAAATACGTTCATTGACCAAATATATGACAAGGAGATCGACCGCCCCCTATGAGGGGTGTCGACTGTCTGGTGCAGCCAGTGCCCAATTTGGCCTGGTTTGGGTTGGTTTTTTGGCGTTTATTTATAAATTGACAACCAAGATGTAATCTAAATAATTCTGCGGCTATTATTCACACACACACACCCCTATAAATAACACTCTAAACCTAGTCTTCTTCTCCTTCCCTACCTCCACTCTGCAGTTAGTTCCGGAGAAATATATTATAGGTTTTCTTCTTCCTCTCTTAAATCTCTTTTCTTTTCTAATCTCTTTTCTTGTAGAATTTGATAAGATCTGAATCTGGAATCATAAGATTTATATATATAAGAATTCTAACTGTTTAATCCTTATATATATATATATATATATCTAAGGGATTGGACTTCGCATTTGGGTTTGTTCTTGAAGATTTTCAGATTTTATAGGCAAACACTGTCAAATTTGCGACCTTTCCATACAGTCAAATCAGTGTGAGTGGAAATAATATTTGTTTAAGCATATTCTGCATTTAGTAAATTTTTATATTGATTAGTATACCTAGGGAGATTTGGATTCAGGGTAATACCAAATTATAAAAACCCCAAACCTCCTACTTTCATATATTTTTTGAACATAAAAGGGTACTTAAATTACATAAACAAGATTACACAACATTTGAGTTGGCCAAAAATTAAACAATACAACAAGTACTTCACAACTAAAAACTAAAGCCAACTCAAAAGCAGGTTACACTAAAGACACTACAAAGACACATAAACTCACATACACACGAAGACCACTACTAAAAAGACATAAACACTTTAACATATCAGAAGCTACAAGGCCCAAGAAGCGCTCAAACCCCAAATCTCCATAACAACAACCTGAGCCCCTCATCAGTTAACGTACACCAATCCACGTCCATGCAACAAAATTGAAGATCAAAGCACGAACAAAGCTCACTGCAAAGCCAAACTACAACACACCTTAGAACTAGAAAGCCCAACATCAAGCCCACAACAAAACATCAAAGCATTACCACCTCAAACCACTGAAAAAAGGAAAAGACATGCAACAAATATAAAACCACCATCAATTGAGCTAAAAAACTACCACTAGATCAACCCGAAATGCCACCAAGCAAAGCATAATAAGCAACTAATAAGAGTCAACCATTAAACTCTAGTGACTTCAAAAGAACCACAAAAGAACCTCAAATCACCATTGATGCAGCAGATAGAAAAGAAAAGCATAACAAAAGGCATAACAGACAAGAGAGTAAATTACTCACTTCTTAGAAATATCCCCTTTGATTACGCTTGTTGGATTGCCTCCTTCCTCTTTTATTTTCTACGACTTAGATCTTGTTTGAATTTGCGATATAAGTTTGACCCATTCTGGATTCTTTTCTAATAATGGTTCATCATTCAACAACTTACTTCCCCTTTTAGTTTACTAGATTTGAGTTTAACTCTTCTCTTTTATAGGTGCATGAGAAACTATCTGATTCCACTATCCAATTATCTTTACTTGTTGTTTTTTCACTGCTGTTTAACTCACTACCTTCCTCTATGTTAACCCCCCGAACTGTATTATCATCTAGTCCAAGTTGATCATGTTTGAGAAGGTTACCTACCTTATTTTGGTCTATTTTATCTTCAAAAAAAACTGAGACTACTTGTTCCATAACTTCATCCCTACTAACTACATTTTCTCTATTATGATTCACTGCCAAATTACCTTTAAACTCCCCAGACACACCTGCAGATTCGATTCTCCATTGCTCTATTCATATATATCTTGCATGCTCTTATTAATATCTGAGAGAACCATGAAGGGATTAGATTTGTTAACATAATTGCATTGAGTTGAACAAGGAACAATCCTTTTATCCTTTAGTACCTTTCTAGAAATATCATTTCCATTTTTATCCTAATCTGTTGTTGATGTATCAATTTTCAGAGCACTATCAG